>KN486157.1:0-33633 GCA_000787095.1 Periophthalmodon schlosseri
TGTGTGTGCGTGTGTGTGTGTGCAAAAGCTCAAAAGCTATAAAAATGACATTACACATGGTGATAGAAAGTAGACCTGGACTCTTGTCCAATCAGAAATTACCTTGGACTCGCCCATTAAACTGACAGTGGTCAGTCTGGAGAGTTCAGGGGCTTTTGGCTGCTGCTTCCCATCTGTGGAAAGCTCATGGTGGTGGGAACTTTTTAAAAAGGAAACCCTTTGTTTTTTTAAAAAAAACATATTCCTGCTAATGTTAATCTCTTATTGATGTTGTTGCTGTTTTTACCTGTAGCTCTTTGAGGTTCGCCTTCAAAAGTAAAGCAAAGTAAAACGCTATTATTGTTATTATCAATAGATTGTCCGTTCTGTCCTCTGCTAAAGTAATGGAAGTGTGACAAAAGAGGGAGCAGAAGCTTTCAGGATGTTTTTTCATCTGATGCAGAACATTCTTTAGACCTTCACAAAGTCTATGGAAATGAAATATAAACATTATATTATCAAGTCTGCATGAATACAAAGGCAATTTAAGTAAACCTTTCAGATAAAAGACACAGAAAAATGACATACTTTATGAATGGGCTTTGCATTCTGCAGATGACATGAAACATCACCACATCTTGTATAAATGAATCCTGGTCCTCAGTGGAGTTAATTGGCCTCAGACAGCCGCTGTTGCCAGATAATCTGTGAGGGGCTCCGTCTGAACAGTTGGGCTTTCAGCGTTATACCCTCAGTGCAGTAATCTGTGTGGCAGTTGTTTTATGAATGTGAAGTTGTGCATTTATAATTTTTATTAAGATTCAGCTTCCATTTGTTTCATCGCTGCTTTGTTGTATTTGCATAAAAACATTATCTACAACATGAACATGCCTTTTGGACTGTAATCCTTTTGCACGCCCATGTTTTGTATTGGAGTGTGTGTTTTCACTGATGCCCTACACTGTGTCCACTGTCTGCTAAATGTGGACGTGTGACTTCCATGAGGACTTCACAGACAGTTACATGCTCACACACACACTTTGGCATCGTTTGTTGCTGCTGTGACACGTCAAAGCCCAGAAAACCGTCATATTATAATGGACTCGCATCATTGTTCACCTGCTTTCTGCGCCTCCTGTGTGACTGACAACGGCAGCAGCTTTCTGTGGCAGAAGCGTCTGGCGGCAACATCCATCAACCCTGACGACTTCCACTGAGCTTCCTGCTGCACGATATGGCATTAAAACAGAGCACACGTCACGCTGTCTCTCTGAGCAGGACATGGAGGAGAATTTCATCGTGTTTTGAAATCAGTAGGAGAACCCTCTGTAGGCACAGTCAATCTCCTGGTCTTCTGTATTTGACATACAAAGCTTTGTCCAGTGAAGCACTTGATGCCATTGTTACAGCTATTCTGTCGCTAAAGCCGGAGAAACATAAGTAATGGGAAGCTTAAGGGCACGTGGTGTTGAGGATACAGCCCTGGCAGGTCAGACTGAGCCTACACAGAGCAGACACTATGGGGAGATCGCTCCAGATATTCATTGGAGGGTGTTTAGTGTTGAGTATAAGGTAAGGTATAATTTAACTTCACCCTTGTCAAGATAAACGCTCTTCACATCTTGCATCGTATGGTAAAAGCAGCTTAACAAGAAAAAAAATGAGACTGTATAATATAATCTATGCATTTTACATAGCATTTTCTCAGGTAACAACTAATACAGATGCTACTAACACGTCTTATGCGTCCAGTCAAGTACATTGTAACTAAGGATAATGGGAAACCAACTGCCTGACTCTATCCCAGACATGTGATTCTCTGTTCTCATGGTGCATTTTCAAGATTAACATAAAACTGTAGTGGCTTGCAAAAGTATTCACACCCCTGGAACTTTTTCACATATTGTCACGTCACAACCACAAATTTAAATACATTTTCTTAGCATTTTATGTGAATGAGCAACACAAAATGGCACACAAGTGTGAAGTGGAAGAAAATATTTTACAAGATTCCCAAATTTTTTTCAAAGTGCAGCGTACAAAAGTATTCAGCCCCCTTTTTTCTTGAATGCAACCAATTGCTTTTAGAAGTTGCCTGATGATTTTGGAAAGTTTGAATGTTGACCTAATGTCTAAAAAGAGTCCACCTGTGTGTAACCTTGTCTCTGTGTAAATGCAGCTGTGCTGTGAAGGCCACAGAAGTTTGTTAAGAGAGTGTTGGGGAGTCAACCACAAAATGAAGTCAAAGGAGCACACCAAACAGGTCAGAGAAAAAGTTGTGGTGAAGTTTAAAGCGAGGCTTGGATATAAAAAGATTTCCCAAGCGTTGAACATCTCAAGGAGCACTGGTCAATCCATCATCCGGAAATAGAAAGAGTATGGCACAATGCAAACCTACCAAGACATGGCCATCCATCAAAACTTACGGAACGAACGAGAAGAGCACTCATCAGCCGCAGAGATCCACAGCTCAGGTGGGGGAATTTATTCACAGGAGAACTATTAGTCGTGCACTACACAAATCTGTTTTTTATGGAAGAGTGGCAAGAAGAAAGCCATTATTGAAAACCATCCATAAGAAGTCTCGTTTACAGTTCGCTAGAAGTAATTTGGAGGACACAGCAAACATGTGGCAGAAGGTGCTCTGGTCTGATGAGACCAAAATCCAACTTTTTGGCCTAAAAGCAAAATTCTACGTGTGGAGGAAAACTAACACTGCACATCACTCTGAACACATCATCCCCACAGTCAAACACGGTGGTGGCATCATCCTGTGGGCGGAGCTTTTCTTCAGTATTGACTTATGGGGGCTGAATACTTTTGCACGCTGCACTTTTCAGTTTTTTCTTAATTAATAATAATTAATAATAATTAGTAATTTTCTTTCTACTTCACACTTATGTACCATTTTGTGTTACTTATTCACATAAAATGTAAATTAAAAAATATTTTAATTTGTGGTTGTGACTTGACAAAATTTGAAAAAGTTCCAGGGGTATGAATACTTTTACAAGCCACTGTAATAGTAGTGAGAGATTGGAGAACCTTACGGAAACAACTGCCTGACACTATCCCAGACTGTGTCATGGTGCAATCAAAGTGACAAAAAGGACTAAGTGGGTGGGGCTATAAGCTCAAACTAAAACATGTTCTTGACTCCTGATTTGAAATCAGGCACAGGCTCTTTAATGTACCAGATCGGCCTGACAGAACTAAACACGTCCCAGCCTTTCCTCAGATGCTGTGCAATAACCAGTCACCAGTTAAAGATCAAGCAAGAACAGATACAGCACATACACACAGACAGATCACAGATGTTGTCACAAGATGAGACAGAGAGATTATTAACAACTGCAACCAGGAGTCTGAGCTGCCCTCCTTTCCAATAAATGCCCATAAAAAAAACAGAAAGAACCATACAACAACTGTCCCAACTCTTAATTAAGTCCACAGATAGAAAACTGTAGAAGCCAGATCTGTGGAAGGCTCCATGTCGAAATGTGTGAGCTATGTGAGTATCTCTGTCATGATTATTTTATTCCATTAAAACGTGCAACCCTTTACATGTTTAAATACCAGGTAAAAGTGTTTTAAATCCACACTGGTGAGTCATAGTATTGAGCTAGACCAGCAGTTTGGGTTGAACTCTGATTGTAGATGGCTGTTCTGTGCACCCGGGATTGGCCCATTGATATTTTGCAGCTGATGTCATCAACGTTCCCTGGGGGTGTGATGCTAACTGTAAGCATGCTCTGTCTGAGGCTTTGTTAGACTTTAATCTGATCTTTATTTCAACACAATCTGATCAGAAAGAGCTGACTTAGTTGGAACTACAACAGGTGAGCTGATTTTTTACTGTTAAACAAGTCCCTCTCACATAACATTCCTGTCACAAGCTCGCTAGCATTAACAGTTAGTCACTCACCCTTTTGTTGAAAATCAAACACTTAAACAGGACCATGATTGTACTGATCACAGGCTCTTGAAAATGTGTTGTTTAATCCATTTTGTATTTTTTCTTAAGTTTTCAGACAATCAAAAAAACGTTTTTGGTAATGTTTACTCGTGCATTCATCATTCGCACTTGTGTCACCATGGTAACTGATGAACATTCTGCTATACACATACATGTAGAACACCCCCAGAGTGATGTAACTGCAAAGTATCAAGTGCACCTCACTCACCTTGAAACATATAACAGAGAAGCGTATGTGTTAAGACATTATTAACTCACACTGACACTGAGTCAATCTTTCATTCTGCGTAATGACAATTATGCTAATGTAGTTTTACCTTTGAAGATCAAATTTGGAGACATTCCCCTCAACTTATTTTCCATCTTATTAAACGCATCAGGTTATTAACGGATATTACTGCAAAAGGTATTTGTGAATCTAATGTGCCAAAGGTATCCATGCTAGAATACACATCAAAAACTTGACTTGAAGAAAGAAACTATGAATTTCAATATCCTCTAAAGGAACTGTTTATTTATTTTTGCATGTGTCACCTCGCTGGGGGGACGGAGCCTGAGCTTGTGCGGGAGGTTGAGCGTTACAGACTAGATATAGTTGACTCCTCGTCCATGCACAGCTAGCCCACAGGAGCAGAGACACGCACACTTTTGCACTTACTCAACATTCTCATTTACAGAGGGTTAGTGGGTTAGATAGTCAGGGATGGAGGTTATGACATAACTCTGGTTGCTACAGTAATTTGTTAATGTCTGTAGCTGTAAACAGGCATAAAATGTGATATCTTCTGACTGTTTTATGTTTTATTTTATGGTGTAAGTTGCGACAACACTGTAGGTGACACGTTTTTAAAGTTACTTCTGCTATCAACTACCCCAAAACATTTTCCAAACCCTAACCTTAATCATTTTCCTCACCTTAACATAATCCTGTTCCAAAATGTAGCCAAAACCAAACTTAGAAAAAACGAACCCAGTTCGTAAACTTCATCACTTCAAATGACTCACAGCAGACTGTCCCTCCTGGTCCAACATTCTAGTATTAACATTTACATATCAGTTTTGCAGCAGAGATAATACGCACACTTCCCAATGGTAAATCACTCACAATACGCCCACAAACTGCACAAGCTCTTTTTCTGTTTATACTCGCAGTTTAGCACCTGATAACTGAGGCCCTCACTGTTTTAAAAAAGTACGACAATCACAACTGAACCTGGGTTGCCAGTGTCTTAACCTGCAGATAGAGACACATACAAGTTTTTCTCATTGTCAGTATATATATATCTCATGTGAAAGCTCAAAGCCTCTAGAACTCACTCACTGAGCTGCAGAGGCTGCACTAGCACTGGTTGATTGGCTGCTGGTGCTGAGGTTTAGGTAGTGACGACTAAGAGTCATTTTTGGTTTAAACTAACTGGATTTCAACATCAAAACTGGCAACCCATTCTGCTTTCTGATTGGATATCAAAGCACCATTGTGTTGTTTTTTTAAGAATAAATCTGTATTAGAATTGTTATCAGTAAAAGCTATATTTGATTTGAATGTTTACTCTGTACCTGGGGACACAGTTACGTCACATTTATCACATTTAAAACATTAAAATCTTACATACAGTTCCTTATGACGTCATGCCTGTGCACACTGATCCTGATCATCCTGCAGGAATCATCGTGTACCCACACTGTGGATACACCCGGGCTCCGACCTCCAGGGACTGTCTCCCGTTGTTGCATGTCGCCCTCCTCTGCCTGGCCCTGGCTGGTCGGCACTGCCCTTTGGGACCACTTGACCCACTTCTATTATTCCCTCTACCTCTGCTGGCCTCATCTTCTCTTACTTTCTCCTCCACACCACAGCTCTGCCTGCTGAGTTTTCACTGTGTCCTCTGTAATGAACCCTGCTGCTCACCTTTACTTCTCACACTCTTAATGGTTAAAGAGGGGGTGTTATGCATTTATTATTGCATTTTCTTTTAGCTCTCTACCATGTTATAATGATGTCCCCTCATCAAAAACATGTCTGAGGAGGTTTGATATATCATCCATGCATGTTTGAGTAATCTTGTGATCTCTCCTGGGTCCTATTCGAAACATGTTAATACGTTGTTTTTGGTGAATATAGCATTTTCAACACAATAAAAGGTAACATTAGGTCAGGTATGTTATGTGTTACCCCATAGAAGTGTAATACCCCCTCTTTAAAAGTCCTGTCTGCGTTGGTGTTTGTTCTTTATGTTGCAGGTCATGAACTCCTCTGATTCATGTCAATCATTCAAACAGCAGGATGCAAAAGAAAAACTCATGAATGACACAAAAAGCCTGTAGGGGGCGCCAGCTGGTATGAAAGGATTGGCCCTGCAGTCTACAGCTTGTGTGAATGTGATCTCAGGGAATGTTTCCTTTACACCAACTTCAGTAATTTGTTTAATCACTACTTTTTACTTCTTCTTGAATAGTATCATTTTGAAGTAACTGTATTCTTAGTTACTAATTTTCAGCTACTATAGTTATACTACTTAGGGCAGTTGTTGGACTGGGCTTGACATCGAGTGTTGGGAGTAAATATTCTCAGTTTATTATTGTATTGCCATAATCTAATGCACATATGCTATAGCCTCAATACTTTTAAATGAACGACTATTTGAACCCAAGAGCCCTTGTTCATAGAGTTACAAGTCCCACAGCAGGGAGTATCTGCAGAGAGTATCCTGGACACATAAAACACCTTGAAGCTAAACGCTGACACTATACAGCCATGTTAATAGGCTCACACCTGTTACTACTGCGGGCCAACGCTCCCATGGGGGAATTAACTGTTTTATGGAGAGCCTCTTTTACAGCATCATCTGTGGTGGAGCAATATACAGTATAAATCATTATTTCATTTTAAAACAACCCATTTCCCATTAATATCAGCAGAAAGAATCAAATTCCTAATCCAAGTGTTCAATGGAGAAAGGGAGGCAAAAGAACATCATGAGGTGGGAGCGAGCAGAGAGCGATTCAGAGCTCTGGGCAAGAAGACTAAATATGATGGATAATCTACACAAATGAAATGAAACAAAGTCATTTTTTAATGTAAAAAAAAAAACATTATCACAAGCTAAAAACAAGTGTGTTTTGTACATTTTAAAACAAAGTGTCCACAAGTTTAAATCCACTGTAAAGCATAACAGATGTGCAGGTGTGACGTGACACATCTGCTGGACGTTATCTGGACTGTGCCTGTTTGATTGCAAAGGGCAATTCAAAGGTCTGTATTCACAGCGGCCTTCTGTCTGAGCTTGGTCATATGACTGCTCTGGTATCAGCTCTGCTCAGGAGCGACAGGGACAGAGCTGGTCTTCAGATGTGTGATGGGGCGTTCTCTTCATCAGTGTCCCTGGTACATCCTCCGGGGAGGCAGTGAACTGCGAGCCGAGGAGATAAGATGAACTTTATTGTCCCCCAAGGGAGTTCTGTTGTGGTCTACAGTGCTGTGCCAGACACAGTGTCTCTCCATCTGTTTCAGTTCATCATTAATAGATCATTCAATTCCCAATGACATTACATCTGCTCAAATGCTATTAAATCCATTCTAAGTGTTTGTTTAAAGAGAGGAAGGAGAGCTTGAAGTGGTTTGTCTGTGTCTAATTGCCCTGAAGCGTCGTCCTGGGGGCAGATGGTTTTACTGGCCAGCGCCAGTACAGTCTTCTCTTAGATCTGGTGGAATGTTCCTGAAGTAGCTCCAAATCTCTTGGCTAATTTTGCACACAAGATGTCAACATATTGCTCCATTTAAACGTGTGTTATCAGTGTAGAAGCCAAGCTGCTTTACAGAGCTCACTGCTTGATTAGCATCATCATCGGTTCATATCATATGAGGCTGACAGCTTTTTTCATAGTGTCCCATAGTTTTTTTTTAAAGCAATTTTGTACTTATTTAGTTTTGTTTGGTTAATGTTGGGGTAATGCATGACCTGTTTCTTTGGAGCCACACTGTCAAAAATGTGTATAGTCTCTGTGCTTGTTTCAGTTGCCTCATTAAGCTCCAAGTTGTGAAATACCTTCCAGTCCAAAAGCTTTTGATGTCTCTGTAATGTCCTCAGACCAGAGGTTGCTTTTGAAGGTAATGTTTTTTTTCTTTATAAGTACATTTTATGTACCACAGCACCAGTCCAACACTCTCACATCACATGTGGCACATGGTACACACAGATGGAAACCTGGTAGTGACCCCTCCAGTGATGATTTTGTGTCTCTAGCTGAGCTGGGTTGTAAACAATGAGCAGGTGTCTGGCAGGTGATTTTCTTCAGACTTCTAACTGATCCATACAAAACTTATGCCGTCAGGGCACACTAATTGTGGAAATTCATACTTTGCAGTGATATCACGCGGGGGAAGTGATACGCGCATGTTTATGGAAAGAATACTGGCATTATGAGTAATACAGCAATATAACCTTATAAGGGTTTGTGTATTGTTGTTTCCAACTTACTAGGCCATTTATTGAAAAAAAATATATAAGAAATAGAATTCTCAAGGACAAATCCTCTTCATAAACAGTTACACTGTGACACCATGACACTACTGTTTCATATGTAAATAGAAAACTTCCCCAGTTCATCAGCTTCAAATGAAGCCCAAGATGCTCTTTATCTCAAACGGTTCAGTTGATACAACAGAGTCAACATTCCACACCCCCAAACCAACAGAATTCTCATTTGGCCATTGCTGGGTTTAAGGTGAAGTCACAAAACTCTATAGGCCAATAATATTTAATACAGCTGGGATAAGCAAAAATTGATCTTGATGAAATGCAGATTTTTGTTGTCATACAGCAACATATGAAACAGTAATGCCATGCTGTGTGTCACAGTGTAAGTTTTGATTGTATTTTTTTTTTCTATAAATAGCCTAATAAGTTGAAAACAACAATACACAAACCCCTATAAGGTTATATTGTTGTATTCCTCATCCTGTGTGTTCTTTCATCCAATTTTCATTACTGTGTCACACTGTATGTGACTATAGCATCACTTTTTACTCACTCACAACTTTGAGGCTTGGTCCAAAAAGGGGACATTTAAGGATTTTTAAATTTTTTATCATAACTAAAAATGACTCACCAGCTTCATTCCCTTCACACCATGGGGTAGTGGAGATAGTGCATTGACTTAGGAGTTAGGAAAGCTGTTGGATTTATGAGGAAGATTCCAAAGCCAATTCCTAGTGTGTGACTTTTGTTCACTTACAACAGCAATGCAACTTTTTAAAAATTCTGATTCATAGGTTCCTTACAGTTAAAGAACGTACTATACATAACTTTATGTCAGTGTTTGAGTAGTAGAACCGCCTATGGTGACAAATGAATCCCCAATAAGGTCTCCTATGTCCTTCGCCTTTAAATTACACAAAAAAGAAATATTCTAACCATAAAAATGACTCACCAGCTTCATTTCCTCCAGACTGTGGGGTGGTGGAGATAGTGCATTGACTTAGGAGCTAGGAAAGCTGCTGGATCTATCTAAGGACCGTCTGAAGATATAAGTATTGCCCTTCTAAATATAACTTCATGTTAGCGTTTGAGTGGTAGAGCTGTCTATGGTGACAAGTCCCCAGTAAGATCTTCTATGACCTTCTCCTTTGACTGTAAAAATGACTCACCAGCTTCACTCCCTCCAGACCATGGGGTGGTGGAGATAACTTTGAATTAGAAGATAGGAAAGGTGAACTCTGTTGGATCTATGAAGTAGATTCTGATTTTGTTCTCTTAATGTTGTCCGATTCTGATTCATAGGTTCCTCACAGGTAAAAGTAAAAAACGTCTGAAGTTGTAGGTGATGCCCTTCTAAATATAACTTAACATTAGTATTTGAGTAGTAAAGCTGTCTATGGTGACAAACAAGTTTTTGTTTATCGTAACTGTAAAAATGACTCTCCAGCTTCATTGCCTTGAGACTGTGGTGTGGTGGTGGAGATAGTACATTGACTTAGAAACTAGGAAAGCTGCACGATCTATCAGCCAGATTCCAAAGCTAATTCTTAGTTTGTGACTTTTGTTCACTTACAAAGGCAATAAAACTTTTTTTTTTTCTTTTTCTAATTCATATGTTCCTCACTGGTTTGGTAAAGACCATCTGAAGATGTAAGTGATGGCCTTGTAAATATAACTTCATAACTAACAGTCGTAATAATGTCCTATTTGAATAAAGTGAGGAGTCTGCCTCATGTGAAATGGTTAAAGTAAAATTAAATGTCATTTCGAAAATGACAGAGAAAATGGAGAAGTTTGTTTATTTGAGCAGGACCAAAGGGATGATAATGATAATAGTGACACAAAGTAGGATGACTCAATTACAGCAATTTTGTAATATGGTTGAAGTGACCTTTGGTGTCCAACAATGGTAATGAGGATATGTGTTTATTGAAAAGTGAGCTCTGGTCCTTCCACTTGGATCCAGCTTTTACTCAAATGTATTTTTCGCACTGTGCAACATGATGTCAGTCTAACCTGGAGGTGGATGGTTTGAACCCCGCTTGAACCAGTGCATGATTTTGCTATAAGCATATTTTTTTATAATTTTGACCTCTGTTTTTAGACTGACTTCAGACTAATGTACAGATACCAAATTTACCTTACATTTACATATTTAGAAGTAATGGTCTTGATTATGTGAAAAAGTGCATTTTTGGACATTATGAGGCCCTATAACTGTACTGAAATAAAAATATCTGGTGAATTAGAAGGTGGGAGTGGCCTAAATTTTGCGTTTGTGAAAAAAATTGAGATGTTTTAATCAGAGTACAGTGAGGTTGAATTTCCATCCATTTTCCCATTCATTTCAATTGAATTGAGTGAATCTTTCATTAAAGACACATCTCATAGGACCTCATTTACATAAATATTTACTTGATTGCGGATTTATCATTTTTTCATAGTTTCAAGATCTCAAAACCTGTGCAAAAACCCAGTGTTACCATATAGCCAAATGGTGTTTTTTACTCACAAATCCGCCTTTATTTTTTGCATTCAGCTAATGAAACTACTGCCCATCGCATCAGGTTTGTGAAGTTGTAGTGTATTGTTTTGTATCCTGCTTTTGTATGTTGGGGAGCACGGGTGATGTAGGCCTGCATCTTATAGCTAAACATAAGACTCGGGAGAGATCACAAGATTACTCAAAAATGCATGGAAGACATATAAAACTTCTTTAGGCATGTCTTTGATGAAACCTCCAAACAGTCCATTTTGCATAATACCCCCTCTTTAAAATGCGCTGTCTAATTACAACTTGTGACAGATTTCTGTATGTTTGATTTGCCAATGACAGTTTGAGACGTCTTTGGAACTCAAGAATCATTTTGGCTCTTTCTTGTGCTCTCATGAAAAATATGGCGCACTTTGCAATTTGTATACACCCTGTACAAGTCGTGATCATCTCCAGGGCCTTGAAATTGGTACTCTGCTGGTTAAATCTTCTGACTAACAGTATCCTTTGAAATGTGTCTCTGTCAGAGCAATTTCATGCAAATGTGGGGTTTTTACACTTTCTTTGTACTTCAGTCCATGCTTTAGAAAGTCCATCTAAACATCCCTGTCCATCTGTCAGTCTCGGCAGCTACTATGAAACACTTTGAGGAGTCTGTCAAGTTTATAGATGAGAGTAATAGCAGTTATGATTATCGTCACATTTTATAAGTAGAGAGAATAGGCTGAACCTGTAAAAGAGACCGAGGCGATGTTATCCAAGCAAGAAATTAAAGGGGTCTGTACCTGATCTGTTTATATATTATATCTGCTTTAGGGCAAGAAAATATTTAGCTCAGATACATGGTGGAAACGGGGGTAGATTGGAGCAAAGATGTCTTCAATACAAGAGAATAAATTTTACTCAAACATGCATGAATCACTCTAAATACAACTTCAGAGGGTAAATGAGAAGGGAAACAACTATAACATGTTTAAAAGCTCTAAAAAGTACAACGAGTAACTCTAAACGGGGCCTTCTCCTCGCAAAAGAGAAAGCGCCTTCATGATTTATAGAGTGTGTCATTAAAGATGAGCAAACATAAATGAATGTTTGTGGCCCTCGGTGTCGTATTTCAGACTGAATGCTGGGAATACGTCCAACGTGGGATGGGACAGACACTGAGCATCAGGTTAGGAGCAGTTTTTAAGACAGCAGCATTGATTTTATGATGGCTGCTGCGAGGGGAGAGGGGATCAAGGGCACGGCTGGAGCGCTGGGCGTTTGCTGTGTTATGTATCAGAGGGGAGCTGTTAGAATGTGATGTGGTAGTGGGAGTACGCGAACTTAATGCACAAAAAGCAGCAGGCGATTAGCTACAAATAGCTGGAAGTCGTATCACTGCACTTATTTAGCGCATTTACAGCAGCCTTTTCACAGATATTAAAGGTTATGTATTTCACAAAATTGTCTATTGTGGGCTTTTAGTTTCATAAACATACATGGAGTTGTGTTTCATTCACGCATGTTTGAGTAACTCTGCATTATTAGCCTGTCTGCATCTCCAAAGCTCAAAATCCAGGTATGTTTGCGATGAGGAAACAACATTATTACATAGATCAGAAAAAAGCGTCATATATAATGTAATGTTTTCTTTACCTGCCACGTCCGGACCTCTCTGTATTTTTTATACAGAGGGATATCAGTCTGGTCACCGCATCATCCGTCGTGCCTCGAGCCAGAACCAATTTGTTTATTTCAGTGACACGTGTGAAACGAAGGAGCTCATGGGTCATCTATCATTTTGAACAAAATCACATTTCTCTCACCTCAGATTAATTGAGTCTAGTGCTTTAATGGATACACAAGACTGTTGAGAAGAGGTGGGAAGTATAGCCAAAAATGTTATTCAAGTAAGAGTAATGTTTCTTCAAAATAGTGTTACTCAAGTAGAAGTACAAAGTAGTGGTCCAAGAAATTACTCAAGAGTAAAAATGTGTTTGGGAAAACTACTACTCAAGTAAGAGTAGCTTGAAAGAGTAACTTTCGGGACGTAACATCTGATTTATAACTTAAAGTGAATGTAATTGGAAGGATAAAGAATTAAATAATGTACAAAATGTGGTATTTTAAAAGGACAGACAAAATTTGGGAAAAATAACATTATATTTGAAGGAGCGGTGCAAGAAACACAAATGTTCAAATCATTTTATATTGTCAACATAAAGCTTTTGTCACTTGTGGACTTACTCACAGTGGGATGAGGAACCAAAACTTTTACTTTTTTCAAGGAAGTTGAGAAACCAAGTCTGTCTTATGTTCCACACCAGGATTCAGATTTTCTTACCAAAACCCTTTGTGTCACCTCATTTGTCATGTTGTGTGAGTATTACCAAGTATGGCTGTGACTGTGGAAGTGTTCAGACTCAGGACTACTCGATTTTACAGTTGGGAACATCTGGTCAAGTTTTGCTACCATCAACACAGAAGGAAAGCATTGTAGCTGGAGCGTCAAAAAAACCATGGATCCTGTGGATGGAACCAGTGCTTGTCTTTACTTCAGAATCATTCATCATTCATCTGGATGTTTCCCATTTTGACCGTAGGTTCCACTTTGTTTAACGTTTGTTTCTGTGGAAGCTTATGGTAATAGTTTCTGGAACATCAGGAGACCAGTCAAAATTGAGGAATTTGATTTAAAGGCCAATAGCTATGGGAGAGCCAATATGTGATTTCATCCTGATGGTGATACAAGTTATCGCAGTGCCTTTCCCGGCTAATTTTTGGGCCTAAGAAATACATGTGCGCTCACTAAATGTTCTTTTGGATCATAATGGTTTGTTAGCAGACTTTGAGACGTGGCGGACTTCCTGAACATGTTAAACAGGCTACATTCTCAAGTACTACTCATCACACATTTAAATCTAAAACAAAACAAAGCAAAATTTTCTTTTCTTTTTAAATATTTGGACATAGACATAGAGCACAGTACTGTAACACTTTGGTGCCTTAGATAAAATAAAAGTAAGTAAATATTGGACTAGCCATGCCTAAAATAAATGCATTTCTAAATCTCTTCCTCCTGGCTTTCATAGCATAGAGTTCTTTAAAACTCCATCACAGAACAATTCCTTGGCCATCTCATGATTAGTGCTGATTACAGCAAGGCCAGCGTGCCGATCCCGTCGCTTGGCTGACCTCAGATTTGTATCAGTCTGAGCCTTGAAAAGCTTCTGTCAGCTGAGGTCAGTCACAGGAAGTGTGATTAAAGCAACTCAGCAGTTAGCATAACGGTCCTCTAAATGTTACAGCATCCTTAGCGTTGCGTCACAGTCTGCTCTGGTCCAGTCCTTCTCTTCCAGTTATCTCCCCCTCATCCTCTATCATCCGTGTGGGCGTGGCTACTAACTGCACACCTGGTTTCCATCTACATTCTACCACAGTATAAGAAGAGCAGCTCCACAGCCGTGTTTTTTTCAAATCTTGTGCTCAAATCCTGCCGCCTTCCCTGCCCAACCGCTTAATTGACTGTAAATAAATCATTTTGACGGCACTCCTGAGTTCTGCTTTTGGGTCTTATATCAAACTGTGACACGTTGTCCCTGAGTTCCAACAATGCCTCCTTGTGTTTTGTCTCAGACTTTTGTGCAATATTTACCAGTTTTCTTGGCATTTCTCACCTTTGTCTAAATCCTGAAAGAGGTAGTTTATGGACAATAGCTCATAGCATCTGTTGATATTTTTGTTAACTGCATCTGCTACCACAGAGTTTAGCGAATGTTTAGAAGCTTTAGAATGATCTTGAGCTGTATCTTTCACAAGTATAAGACACATAGACTAGTACACGCCCATGGACCACTATGGAACCTACTGGACGACTGAGGGATTACACAGATATAAGGCCACATGGAAATATAAAAGAATGCACTATGATTTAATGCTGAAAGTCACATTTCATTGTCTAAAGAGTGTTTTTTATTCATTGTGGTATCGGAATCTGTACTGAATAACAAGTCTATTCTGTATTATGAATATCGAGTTTGAAATGTTAGCATCGTGACAGCACTACATACGCATACAGTGCAGTAAGAAGATACCCTTTGTTTTACCCTTTATATAGTAGTGACAAGACATACCAAGACGTACCAAGACATAACATGGTCTGTAGACAAAAAAAAAAAAAAAATAGGTGTTGTGATCAGTGAAGCCCAGTTGTTTTTTCTTTTCTTTTTTTTCTCCCCCCCCACCTCCCCCACCTTTTTTCCCTTTCATGTTTGCACCATTATCATACGATTGCCCTCTGGAAATATCAAACGGGATATTCAGCTCCAGATTGTTTAAAATCAAAGCGGACATACAGGAAATCCTACTGTTCTTTGATATTTCAGTGTTCAGTGTTTTGACAGGGCTCACGATAACTGACATCTCTCTTAGTGCCTCACATCAGGAGTTGGCTAGAGTCCAGACTGACTGAATAATATTTGAACAGTTTAATCTCAACACAATAGTTACCAACATGTTTTCACTGATTATACCAATTTATTTTGTATTTCCCCTTCCCTTATCAGGCCCACTCACCCGTCACTGTTGTTGTTCTCAATAACATTCAGTATTAGAGAAAAGGATAATAAACTGTAGAATCCCAGTAACTTGCATTCAACAAAATAAAAGAAACTCTAAGCTATGGCGAGCTGTGAGCCACATCTTAGCTTCTTTTATGCCTTCACGCACACACACACGCACAATGTTTGGTTTACATTCCTCTTAGGGACGCTGCTCACCGTAAGGAGGGTTCGATTAGGATCCGGGAGAGATCGCTAGATTACTCAAACATGCATGAATGGCATATAAAACCTCTCCGGGGATGTTTTTGATGAGGGAGCAACATTATAACATGGTAGATTTTGCATAACCATAATCACAACTTGCATAACCTAAAAGTTAACCTTAAGTGTGTGTATTCAGACTTTTGGTCCCTACAAGGTGATAAATATCCGTGGATACACCAATGTTACATAAGGGGTAGAAAATGACTACACAGAATATGCCTTAATGAAGACAACCGGTGGTGCAGTATTTGAATATAGGCCTTATTACCTCACAGCGGTGTTCTTCACATGAAAAGCTCTGGAGGTGCCTATAGACTGGAGTTTCCCGGGGTCTGAATGAATGTGCACAGATGGCATATAGGCTTCAGTGTGTGAAACGTCGTGTCCTCGACTTCACAGCGGAGTCTAGTGCCTACAGGACCATCTGATGTGCAGTGCGGCTAGGTCTTAGCGCGCTATCGGACGCGTTCGAGAGTCGCCGTGACGATAATCTCTGGACAGACGGAGCAAAGACAAGGTCAGAGACAGTGCACTGCAGATGATAAGAGATGCTCGAGTTTACAATGGGCAGACTGATAGAGGCACCAGCTTTAATCTGAGCTGCCTTTTGATGGCCCGGACTGGACTATTTCTGGTTTATTGTCAGGGTACTACTACGACAAGTCTGCAACCTTGTGTAATGTTGTAGGGGGCGCTGTGGAGATATTTTAAATTGTACATCATTATGCTCAGCTCGTTAATGTGGATAAATGCTCCATTGGATCCAGCTCAGTTTGTTATTTCCTGTCAGAGATACCCACATTTTTATACTTTTCGAAATGGCCACACTGACATTTTATGAAAAAAAAAAAAAAAAAAAATTAATGATTCCACTGTTTTTTTTAATACTTTGACTATTTTTGATCTGTTTTGGATAAAAAATGTAGGAGGCAGTAACAAAAGTATGAGCTGTATGTTTTCGTAGGTCCAAGATTCCGCCCATTATGGCTGACATCCTGTTGGGTTTAGGGCGGGGCCATAATATATATTTTTACTTGGCTTGCCATTGGCTATGTCTCTACCAAGTTGCAGGGTTCTACATTCTAAAAAATTGGGTCATCTCCTATACCCATAATACGTATTTTGATTTTTGAGAGGGTGCCACTGAGACATTTTTTGATATTTCATTTATTTCATTTTATTTTTTGAATAATTCTTGTTTGGAGGAGCTTGTTTTGTCAGTAGTAGTGGTATTAGAAGTAGTAGTTGTATTAGTTTAACACGTCTATTTCAGCTGTAACAATCCACAGTTGCCGAAATCCCATGTATTTCACTGGTGGATTTTGGTGTTGCCACGGTAACATGATCACAGATAGAGGTAAGTCCGCACTGGCTTTTTTGTTCAGTGTGCCAAGGAGTATGTGTGTGTTAAATTTCAACTGTCTAGAATGAACTACCATAAAAGTTGTATTGACGTTTGTGGGGGCGCTACTGAGGCATTTCTTAATATTTTTGAATGCGGACTTCTCTAAAAACTGGGAAGTTGAAGTTTGGGTCAAGTGAAATTGGGTTTTCATTCTTATTCAGGGGGTCAAATTTGGGGGTGTTCCCGTGAGCATAATAATAATAATATAATAATAGTTAAAGCAGGATACGTGCCACCGTGAAGATCTGCCTCTCGTCCCCGTGTGGCGACCGCCTACATTGTACTTGTAAATGAGTATAATTCTAGTCATGTAATTCTGATTAATTGCATTTTAAATCATACAAATTACTGAGTACTTTACAAGTCCAATTTTGCCCCAGCCCACGTCTGTCTCTGCTCCTTTCTCCCACTTTCAAACTGGCAAACACGGCATTGCTCTGATTGGGCAGAACTCAGAGAATAAGCAGATTGTGGTTTAAAAAGACAAAATTCTGTTTTACACTTCTTGATTGATCAAGGTTAGTATATATAAGCATTTTAAAATTGTGTTAAAAAGTAACTAGTACTCTGAGTAGTATTTTTCTACTACTTTTTACTTTTACTTTAGTACATTTTTGGTAGCAGTATTGTAATTGAGTGCTTTATTAGCTACTGTATCTCACTGTACTTTTACTTGAGTACATCACAAAACAATTTTTTATCCAGTTGGCATCATTTAATTTTTATTTTGCTATGGCTCTTACCTGGACAACATTTACTTGAGTACAAATTTTCAGTACTTTATCCACCACTGCATATGTTATAGCAAATTTGAAGATTTTAACCAAAAGAAAAACATGTAAACCAACTGTTTGCTCCTATTTACCAGCGAATCCAGTTTAATATTAGCATTAGCAAAACATGGTATGAATCATCTCTGTTACTTATATCACTATGTTTTCACGTTTCATACACATCGCACATGCCCCCTGTACACGCTGCTTGTGACCGTGCACTTATAGTTATTCATATGAGCAGACATGACAAGATCTAGAGAGACCGATAGAGCACAGTAAAACATACATAAAACATATACAGCACATTTATGTAAATGCTGTCATAAAGTATATATCATTTACCCTACTCTCGTGCAGTAAAAATATTCATGATTTAATCCCTGTTTCTCCTTCTGTGTGAAAGCAGTGCTGGTCCTGTTTAATTATGGTTACTGGCTACACCAATTGATACGTGGCAGAACAAGTAATATAATAATACTGTTCTCACCAGTCTCTCGAGGCTGTGAGTATGGCAGGTTACAGTTACATTTAATATACAATGTGATGTATTTTCTGCTTCCTTCCTGGCTTCCTTGCTAAAATAGGCCAACACGGCAGGACACTGTACACCTCGTTTTTATTCAGCTTGTTCACATGTGGGTGCAGTGCATTCTCTCTTTCCTTCTCTTTTGTCGTGCTGACCAAATGCGCTGTACCGAAACAATAATAGCAACGAACATTATGTAGCAAGAAAAGTAAATGTAATGTACCCAAACATAATCTAATGAATAATATGAATTGTTAATAAAATAGTAAGTACAAAATAATATCATGAGTTCCCCAAATAAAATATGAAATACAATTGACCTAAATGTTATTATTTGACAGTAATATATGGAAAATAAATCTTAAGGTACAATTAAAACTGCAAGCAGTGATAAAGGGCCATCGCAACCCTTGCTTTTCTTCTTTTACTATGGATTATACCTGGATGACTGAAGCATTACACAGATCCTTCACTTAATCGTTGGAGCCCTATTTTATGGCATTTTGGCATATTTTCTTTAGTTTTTCACAGTAATAAAAAGTTAAGTAATTTAACAGGGGCCTGTAGACTTTTTGTAGACTACAGGGCTGCAAAATGTATTGCAATAGAATCGAAATCACAATTTCAATGCAATTAGCAAATCACAAAGGCTGCCATTTTATGTGTACCATAATTTCTTCCACAAACAACACAATCTCCCGTCTTATTCTGCATAAAAACTGCTAACGCTGGAGTTTAGCTCTGTACATACATGTTCTGAAATGTCCCTGTGTGTCAGATGCCCTCCCTGAGTCTCCAAGGGGTCTTATTCTGTGTAAAAGCTGCTAACCCTGTAGTTTAGATCTGCACAAACATGTTCTGAAATGCGATTCTTGTATTAGTTTGTCAGTTCATATTTCTTCTTTTTGTCAATTCTCCTGGCCGTGTTTAAAATGTGAACTTTGAACAAAATCCTATTACTAAAACAAAAATTGCAAATCTAATCTCAATGTCAGTGCTTATGAGAAAAATCGCCCTACCTGTAACTAAATCAAATCACTGGTACAACAGGTATCTGCAGCTCAAATGTTTATTTATTAGATGTTCATATTGACAAGGTGTGAAAAAGCTCCACAGTCTTGGCTCCTCCTGTCTGGTTTGCTTGAGCAATGTTGGTTGAACGCCATCTCGCTGCTAAATCTTATTAATCACTAATCTGCATTGGTGGTTAATAAAATGTTTGATTTTTGCTGTTGTTTGTCTGTCCATCTGTTCACCCCTGTTCTTCACTGAGCTAGTCCTGGTTTAGTCAAGCTTAGACCTCGTTTAGTTCTCCTTTAGTCCAATTAAGGTTTAAGGTATAGGATTAATCAAGATCCAAACTCAGGCTAAACCAAGTTCAAACCAGGACTGAAACCTGGTTCAGTCTCTGCATGAGAGACTCAGTATTTAAACATAAAAGCCAGTGAGCCCGAGCCTGACTTCTTCTTTTTCTTCTTTTTCTTCTTTTCAGGCTTTTGCTGTTGGTTCATGACTGATTCCAAATAAGCATCCACATCTCCATCGCTCGTCATCAGCTGGCATGGAAGCTGGCTAAAGCCCTTAAAAATATGGTTCTTTCGGATCGTCTCCTCCTCGTCGTCAGGTTCCTCAGTGTTCCTCAGTTCTTTGGGGAGTGTGAAGTTTTCCTGCCTCTTACATCTGCCTATTACTGCTTTGGGCTCATAACCTTTGGATGGTTTAACCAGGTTCTTCTTGGCAGGTTTGGTGTCCTTTGCAGGTTGAGAGCGAGTAGGCCTTGGCGTTTGAACGTCCATCTTGAGTCTTACTGAAGGTTCCTCAGTCTTTTTAGTTTCTTTCTCACCAGTGAGGTTGGTTTTGACCTTAGATTTCTTACAAGGCCTCGTTTCTTCTTCAAAGTTAGACTTTTCAGTTTCATGTAGCTGTTTCATCTCCTCTGTGGGGTTAAAGCGAGAAGACTTACCTCTGACCTTTTTTGAAGACTTTGGTGCATGAGACACCTTCTTGACTATATCTGAAGTCTTCTCCGTTTCTTCAGTATTTGAGTGATCAGTCAGTTCTCCTTGATCATTTGGAAGTTCTGTCTTATTTCCTTTTTGCATTTTCCGTTGTCTTTTCCCAACAGCTTTGGTTGGTGTTGATTGGCCTTGGTTGACCTCAGATGGTGCTTTAGATGTTTCAGGGACACCATCTTGGACTACAGATTCCAGGTTTTTCGGGTCCTCTACTAAATGCTCTTTTGGAGATTCCTCAAAGACCTTCTGCAGCTGAGGTCTAGTGACGTTTCCTTGAGCAGTTTGAAGTTCTACAATATCAGTGTGCACTTCCTCCTCTTCAGCCACTTTCCCTGTGTCTTTAGGCTCTGCTGAAGTTTGTTTGGAGGTTGTGACCTTATTTCGTCTTTTGTTCTTCCTTCCCTTTTTGGTTGGTTTGGAATTGTCCTTCCTAACCTCAGGTACCAGTGGTGTTCCAGATGGATCTTGGGAACTAGAGTCCATGTTCCCTGGTTCCTCTAGTACTACAACTTCTGCTAAAGGTTCTAGTTCTTTTTCAGACTCCTCTAAGGTCTCCGTGTGTTTTTGTTCAGCCTCACCAACCTCCTCAGACTGCAGAGGAACTAAAGCAAGCTCTACTATCACATCAGATACTTGGTTTGTCATCTCTGCTTTGTCAGTCTCACCTGGCATGACATCGTTAAAGATGTCAGTTTGGACAGGCGTAGTGCAGTTGGACTCACTTAGGACATTATCAGGAGAATTTAGAGATTGACACTCCTCCTTAACTGAAACTGAAGGCTCCTCAGTCTCTTGAGCTTGTGTGCTGAAGTCTTCTTGAGGTTCGGTGATAGTAGTTAACACCTCCAGTTTAGTCTTCGTACTTGTGTCTACAGCTCTATTCTCAATATTCAGTGTAGGTAAAGATATCTCAGACAGTTCAGCATGGGTCTCTGTCTCAGCTGTTTCACAGAACTCATCTTGTGGATCTATTAGGAGCTCTGAGATCTTCACCTGCTCCTCCACTTGAACATCTCCAACTGAGTCTTGGTCTTGTTCTGTCCTATTTTCAGTCTCTGTATCAACTGATTCATGGAGCTTTTCTTGTGGATCTACTATGAGGTCTGAGATCCTCTCTGGCTCTTGCACCTGAACATTTCCAGCTTCTTGGTCTTGTTCTGTCTGAACCAAAGTCTCGCCTCTTGTCTCATCTAAACCAAGCTGTAGTTTGGACTGTCTCTCTCTCTCCCACACTTTCTTCTCCTTCTCTAGCTCCTGTACCTTCAGTTTCAGGAGCTCCTCTCTCTCCTCTGACCTTCGCTTTTCTTCTAACAAGGTCCTCTTCTCCTCCTCCCACTGTATCTCCTTCTGGTGGTGGGCCGTGCGCTCTGCTAACCAGGCCTGCTCTTTGTCCAACCACCGCTTCTCCACCACCTTTAGATTAGCAATCACTGAAGATAGGATAGCCTCCATTTCTTCTCTCTTAAGCCTTTTTGTATCTAAAGTTGTGTTCAAAATGTCGTTGTTAAACCACAGTAGGTGTCGCTGTTTGGAGCTCTGACTCGTGTGTCTTGTCTGTCGACCGGTTGAGTTTAAAATGAGGGGATTTAGTTCAGGACTTGGGAACACTCTGTCTGGAATCATAGTTCAAAGCTTTGTGATGATTCTAGTCCATGTGATGCGATGTTTCGGAATGTCCAACTGACGTCAAGGTGACTGTTGCTAGGTTACAGCAGTGGAAGAAGAATTCAGGATTCACATTCTGGTCAAACATCACATTGTAGAATCCTGATTGACCTGGATTATCTCTCTGTAATATCTCTGTAATTACTGCGGCTATCCACATGAAACAAAAACTGGTACAAAGTTAGACGTCTTCTCTGTCAGTATAAATAAACAAAAGTGAAATTATTTTTTTTACAAAAGTTTCAGAAAGTGGTGCTACCATTCAACTCCATAGACGTGACTGTTTTCAGTTGGGACAGGACTTTAAGGACTTTAAGCCATAAGATTAATATTAAAACTGCAAGCAGTGATAAATGGCCCTCGCAACCCTTGCGACTGTGGAAGGGCACACCACAGTGGGAGAGCTGCATATCAACCTTAGCTTGGCATATGATTCAATATTTCCAGTGTCATGTTGGAGATAAATGTTTACGGCCCATTGTAACTTTGCAGGGGGCGCTGGAGAGCCATTTTTAAACATAGAATTTAATCCACACATCATTTTGCTCATCAAAATACACAGACGTTACATTGGGTTTGTCTGAATCCGACGATGTTTGCAAAAGTTACAGGAATTTTTATGCTTTCAAAATGGCTTGCTTCATTAAAGCTCATTATGACCATGCCCTGAGACTTATGTAAATTATTTTAACAACTTTTGATCTGTCCTGATTATGCTGCCTCAGTTTGGAGTCCGTTGGATAAAACCCTAGGACAAGTTTGTTGAAGCATGAGTGCTAAATTTTGGAAATCTGTATAATTAGATTCAAGATCGCCGCCTTCACATCAGTGTTAGGGTGTGGTCCCCATAGACTTTTTTACTCAGGGTTACATTAAGGGTGGGCATAACAAATTTCAAAAAACAAAAACCAAACTTTTCTGCCCCATTAAAACTGCGCAGGGGACACTGGAGAAGTTTAAGTTGCAAATCATTATGTCCAGGTCATTAAAATACACAAACACCACATTGGGAAGTTTGAATCTGAAAACGTTTGCAAAGTTTCAAGGGATTTTTTGCTTTCAAAATGGCTGCTTCATTAACAATTCGTCATGACACACCCTGAGACTTATACAAATTATTTTAACAACTTTTGACCCTGGATATGTCCTGATGTTGCTGCCTCAGTTTGGAGTCTGTCGGATAAAAACCCTAGGACAAGTTTGTTAAAATCGAGGTCTAGATTTTGGCTATCTGATATTTTGATTCAAAATGGCCACCTTCAGGTTGGAGATAGGGTGTGGTCCCTATAGAATATTTTGTTCAGGGTCACATAAAAGATGAGTGTACCAAATTTCATTGGATTATGGTGTGGCGGACGGGTTGCTAACTCTCCCTCCTCGCACATTTGTGCTTGGGCCCTAATAAACACATATGAATTTCAAATTTTTAAAAAGCACAGGCTACACACACGTGTAGCCTGTGCTTTTATGAACAGCTATGTGTGTGACCTGAGGCTTAAACAGTGTAGACACCGGAAAAGGTGTGAATGAGGTGTGGCCCTGCTCATGAACTTAAGATAGCAAATTTATCTTCATTAAAAATGGACAACAATCACAATTGAACCTGGGTTGCCAGTACCTTAACCCACATACACGTTTTTCCTCATTCTCGGTATATGGAATATGGTATATGCCTCATGTGAAATCTCAGAATCTCCAGAATTCACTCACTGAGCTGCAGAGGCTGCACTAGCACTGATTCATGATTGATTCATGAATCCAACTGGATTTCAGCATTGACACCAGCAACCCAAATGTGAGACTTATGAGGCTCATTCTGCTTTCACACATCTTTCTGGAAATAATATATAGGGCTGCAGTTTACCATCATTTTTCCATCTATAACATGATTAACAGTGAATGTAATTTAATTAATTAATTAATTAATTAATTAATTAATTAACACAATTTTCATAATCATGGAGTGATTATTTATGAAATACATTGTAATGAAATTCTGATGCATAATGTAGGTATAAGGACTATAAAGTAACACATACTATTGTAATAGTTAAAGAGGGGCTATTATGCAAATACAACTTTATAGAGCTTTCTGCCGTGTTATAACGTTGTTCCCACATCAAAAACATGCCTGAAGAGGTTTTATATGTCATCCATGCATGTTTGAGTAATTTAGCGATCTCTCCCTACCACTATTCACACCCTCCTTACAGTTAGCAGTACGAGTCTGTCCAATAATCTGCAAACTCACTCACTCATGTTCCTGCACGGCAAAATATATAAAAGCATAATACAAAACAATACACTACAACTTCACAAACCTGGTGCGATGTGCAGTAATTTCATTAGTGGGATGCACGCCGATTGTAATGTGATAGTGCTCTGAAGGGGGAGAGAGCAGAGAGCAAATCTAAGTCTCTAAGAATGATTGACACGCACAATAATAAAATCTGCCCATATGATCCCAGGAAAGATGACTCAACGCGAATGTGAGCGGAACAACCCGCACAACAGATGTTATTGAGCGTGTTTGGGAGAGAATTCTTTTGGCAGCGTCCTTGCACAGAAATAAAACATTGTGTACTAGCTAATAAAACACTGTTTGGAGTCCAGCTGCCCCTATCACATTCAATTTGTCCCTAAACCTCATTATTAACTGAGTCTGTGGCCTGTTTGGCTGGCTCTACAGTTGTGATGAATATTTATCACGTTCATTATAAGTAATAAACTATAGTTCTTTGAGGTGTTGGAGACCTTTTAACCCCAGAGCTAAAATGGGGTTAGAATTTATACACAGTTTTCAAATATGCTCCTCAGTTTAAAGGGCCCAAATTATGTTATTTTCTGATCTATGTTATAATGTTGTTTCCTCATCAAAAACACGCCTGGAGTTATGTTTTGTTTCATTCACACACAACACACAAACCCTATATATTTAGGCTGTTTTCTTCTCTCAAACAGAAAACACTATGTTCCACCTTGTGATGTCATGTGGACAGGAAGTGCTCAACATACACCTTGACTAGAATCATTTGGATGATTTCAGCCTGGAATTGCCAATATCTACTGAACTAAAGTAAAAAGTATTGCCAATACTACTGAACTAAAGTAAAAAGTAGCTGTTCATTTGAAAACTACTGCTTCATGACATCACAAGATGGAACAGAGCATTTTGAGCTTTGGAGATGTAGACAGACTAATAATAAAGGGTTACTCCAACGTATGTAAATTAAACAAAACACAACTCCCGGTATGTTTTTGAGGAGAAAACATTGTGACGTAGCTTAAAGCTCACAAGAATCAATTTTGCATAATATAGGACCTTGCTATCTGCTATCTGTGCCACAGTCGCAGTGGTGGAAAGTAAAGTACAAAAGGTACTACTTGAGTAAAAAAAAGTGTATTATCTCTGTTTTACAGTAGATAATTTACTTTGCTAAATTATTCAAGCAGGCATCCACTTTCTACTTCTTAAATTTTTTAACAGGACTAAAAAGAAAAATCTTCTTTTTCTTATGGTTTGAAATCCCCTGAAAGGGCTGAGGGGATATTTCTTGGAACGTTCATGGTCACATCCTGCATAAATGGAATTTAGTCGCTTCTGCTGAACAAAAATCAGCACAATTCTTTATCAAGATTGCAACATTAGATGCTTTAATAGTTCTCAAAATCTGCGTGAAATCCTTTTACAGAGGGAAACTTTGCTATGAGGTTATGTTCACAAGCAGGGCCACGAGTACAGTAATGACTTATGAGAAGTCTGGATTTTTACACTTTCACACTGAAAATTCACACTTAAACAAGTGTGAATTAAGCAAAATACAACTCCAGGTTTGTTTTTGATGAGGTAAGCACCACCTGCTTGCCTCCACGGAAAGGTTATTGCTTTGCCTGGAATGTTCCACAGTATGGCTTTAAACATGTCTATCTTATAATCTCAATTTACTTCACGTGTTGAAAAACATGCTCTCTCCACAGATCTGGCATGTAACTTGGCCTGGTGTCCATCACCTTCTTGTTTCGTTGAAGATAGATGAATTCATGACATCCTGTGGAACATATAGGAAAAGCAATCATATCCTTGGAGACAAGCAGGCGCCAGGCCATCCACCAGAAAAGTTACATAGTGTACCTTTAAAGAAGATATTATGCAAAATTTTGCTTGATTTACTGTTGTTTCATGAATCCATTAATCCAAAGTTGTCTTCTCTGAGCTTTCAAAAATATTCAGTTTGCATTTTGCCCATTTAGTTGCATCACAGACAAAACTAGACTTTTCCTGCACTGTTTTAAGTCCATGAATGATCATAGAACTCATTCTGCGGTCAAATTGTGTTCACAACAAACGCTTGGCTCAGCCTAGCATTCACAGGGGGATAAGGACTTTGTTTGTTTACTTTACTATTGTTCATTCCCTCTGAGCTCCAACGCCTAAATGATGATCATTAAAAACGGAGGTGTAGTTTATAAAGTATATTTTCCAAATGCAGACATTATTTGAAGTTCCAAAATATGAAATACTTATCCCAAGGTGACCAAAAGCATGTTTAAAAAGACGTTAGAAATTAAAGCAACAAGAAAGCATTATATGAGATCTTTAATGTGAAATACAACAGAGCAAATGGGAAAACTAATAAAAAAATAACATTTATTGAAGCAGAACCAATGTTCACAGAGTTTTCAGGTTTGTCACAGTCCATCACACACAGACTTTACCTGACCAGCCAGAACCACACTCTTTGACAAAACTTTACAAAGACGAGTGGGTCTGGAACAGTGTCTTGTCTCCCTGATTTCAGAGGGCATGATTGACGGGCGGATTAACCAATCAGAGAGATGCATGCTCCGTTTGTGCCAGATGGGGGAAAAAAACAACATTTTTGCAACAACTGAAACGCCAAACTATTACTTATCTCAAGTAAAAGAAGTTATAGATTTTGTTCTGAATGTTACAAGAATTTCTTAGAGGAGAGGTCTTCTGCATTTGAGAGACACATGTTACAAATTGGTGTCTGTGGTTGGATCAAGTTAGGACGGATGATTTTCACCCTCTATTGTCCAGTTCCAAACCTTTCTGGATTCAAACAGAATGTAGAAGGGACGGGCTGGTCAGGGAAACACAGACTACACCTTGGGGCCACATTCTGCAGAGAACATTTATTCTGATCATGTCTTCAGAGTTCTCAAAGGACCCCCAGATACCTCCCTCTTTTCCATTTCAGCTCATCATATCATTTCAACAGGGAGCTACAAGCCTGTAACCACATTATGCTTTGACTCATTCTTAGTGTATTTTGAGTGAATAGTTGTCAGTTGGAGTAAACATGGAGGACATAAAACGGAGCTGGGTAGGATTTCGGTATGATGATGTGAAGAGTGTGGCAGTTCAAGTTGGATCATCGGCTTGAGATGAGTCCTATAGATATGGCATGGATTCGGTTTCTCACCATTCACAAACACTATACCTGCACTGCCAAAGCCACTGTGAGGAGCTGCAATGCAAAGATGAGTGAGTTGATAGACTTGGCAGTGAAACAGCCTGATGCTCATGATGTGAATCCACTGATGTGTATTATAATCCCATGCATATTTATTGAGAATACTGCACTATTGCTTCTTCTGATGAACAGGTGGGTGCAGCCTTTTTATCCAACCTTCTGCTCGTGTGCATATGATAGATTGGACTGCCCATTTCACTGAATCATAGTTAAGATAATTACTTTCCATATTTTACCTTGTTTCCCAAGTTGGACAATTTTGGTGAGATTAATAACTTTACTTCCTGGTTGGTCTTGGGCAGCAGATGTGACAGACACAGAGATATGCTGTGTTCCAATCACGCTCTGAGGTTGGAACTCGGATCTTGGGATGGCGTTATCTCAGAGTTAAACACTGAATGCGTGTTACAGTGAAATCAGAAAAAAACAATGACCAGTTTATTACAGTGAAGTTCATTTAGTAACCCAGACACAGATCAAACTGATTATTCATTTCATCATTGTACATCTTTAAAGATGTAGCTTTTCTGGTGGAGGACCTTCCATCAGAATGTTTACTCATGCAACTTGCAACTTGACTTGATATCATTACCTCCTTGTCTCCATGGAGATAGATCATTTTTATGCCATAAATTGGAAAATTCCAGTTTACATCAGACAAGCGGCTGTTTGAGGAAAAAAAAGTTGATAAGCACTGGGTCTAAAACGGAATCCCTCTACCCCATAGACAGTAAATATAAATGGACATAGCTAATATGTTAGCCGTTGTGCTATAAATAGAAAGTGCTCATTGGCACGCTTCCGGCTCATCGACTCTCCAATTCACTTCACATTGAAAAATTGTCACCCCTCTGTCTGTAACTGCTGCAGTGCAATTTTGCTATTGTGTCCATAACTCAAGAATATGAACTTATTAACAGACAAATCAGGTGCCTTCTGTCCCCGAGGTTGTTCCTGCTAGCGTTAGCAACAGGTTTGATTGACAGCGTTGCTAAGCGCCTGCTGCCTTCTAAACCAGTGGTCGTCCCTATAACCACTAGCCTCCATGAGCTTCATTTGACTGGAGCCGAACGCTATGGGTGACGTCACGCTCACTTAGTCCACTTCTTTATACAGTCTGGTGAAATTAATAGTTTAACTTGGCATCTGCACAGGGTACCCAAAAGTCTAGTAACCCGGAATTAGCCAGCTGTTATGAAAAATGCCATTATAGAGTGCTAGCTTTGCCATGCGTCCTTGTAGACTCCACCTGCGTCTCTGAGTAGTTCTTTAGAGGGCAGTTTTGTAAAGTCCTTGTTCCTCACAGTCTTGATGAGGCTCTCCTCCCGGTGTGCTTCATCAGACTCTGTCATTAGCCAGCTCCTCTTCATCCTTGTGTTCTTCAAAAGCTGTCTGTAAAGGCAGTTCATTACGAAGATTTTCATGTAGTCTGGGAATTTTGTGATAATGCAAGCGGACATGACAGTGTAAGGTGTGAAGTAAAAGAGGCACAGCAGAATGAGAATGAGGTTTGAAAATGGACATTGTGCATCCTAAATCAAAGGTGGGTAGAGTAGCCAAAAATTGTACTCGTGTAAGAGTAACGTTACTTCAAAATAATATTACTCAAGTTAAAGTACAAAGTAGAGGTCCAAGAAATTACTCAAGTGAGAGTAAAAAAGTATTTCAGAAAACTACTACTCAAGTAAGATTAATTATAAGAGTCTGTAGTCTGTGTTTCATATTGTATTTCATATTGTCAACATAAAGCTTTTGTCACTTGTTGACTTACTCGCAGTGGGAAAAGGAACCACAACTTTTACTCAAGTAAGAGTACTGTTACTTCCATAAAAATAATACTTAAGTAGAAAAAGGACTGTACTGAATCTTGGTTTTATTACCACATTGATTAGCCCTGTGCAAACTTTCAAACTATTTTTTTCCCCGTAAAGTCTATGGGAAAAATAAATGAGAAATGTACTTCTGGAACCAGGAGGTGGGTGTCACTGTGGCGCTCCGTACACTGGTGTAGCAACGAAGCATTTTAAACAGCACAGTAAAGAAAAGAGCAGTATAAGTGTAGACATAAAGAGTTTGTTTGCCAAGCCAACAATAATAAGCAAAATCACATCCTTTGCATGAGGTCCAAAGAGTTCCAAGTTTTGTAGAAACTGTAATGTTTGTCATTCAGCAGAGTGGGAAAGGTCTCCATTGGAATAACACTGATGACAGTTTGTAGAGGAGGGCCCCTTGTCACAAATCCACTGCACCATATGGAGTTAATATGATTAACTGAGATTCAGGAGCAGGACCACGCCTCAACCTCCTTCTGCTCCTCTCCAGAGAACCACAGCTCACCTCAACCACACCCCTAATTACCCAGAAGCCCTATTTATACAAGCCTATCCCAGCAACACTGTCTGTCTCCGCTAACCGCCTGAGACAGAGCCCCCATCATCTCTACCCAGCCTCCACATCTATTCATATCATCAATAAATCCCGCCGGAGCAGAGCCCCCATCATCTCTACCCAGCCTCCACATCTATTCATATCATCAATAAATATCTTTATTATATACCATTGTTGTGGCGTGGTCCTTGCTCGTGACTATGCACTTTAGAGCACAGTGCAGTAGTATATGCAGTAGATCCTTCTTTGAAAATCCTGTAGACAGTTTGTCATTAAGGCCCAGGAGACATGTCCTTGCTCCTAATTTCAGCCGACACTTCAATAAGACAAAGCTTATCAATAATCACTGTTGAAAACTGCAGCTCACTGTTGTGTAACTTGTGATTAATCACAGCATTCAGACTCAGGGTCATACAGTGGCGAAATGGCAATCGAGAGACACGGGAGATTTCCCTGTTGGCCAGATGCGAGAAGGGTGCGCGGCTGAAGGTGCGGGGCTACAGGCCGACTCTGCTGCGGATCTTTGACGAGGTGTCAGTGTCCTTTCTTTCTGCCTTGTTTCATTGCGGGCTTCAAAGCGCCGTCAAGTCGTGGGTCTCAGAAAAGTTCCTCCAGCACATACTGCTATGTCAAGGTGCTGTTAACTTCAATTAAACACTTCCCTTGGCCCTTTCGAAATAAAACCATCTGCAAAGAATGGGCCTTATTGTGAAAAGGTTTTAAAATGACAATGCACTAACTCTGCGCAAAACACAAAAAGCTGATTTTTAGACGTGATTTGTGTGGCTTTTTATTTTTAAACAACCTCACTGAAAAAGAGGGCTGGCAGACTGCTGATGGGCCGCTGCATTGCAAACGCTCCCGGTAGATTTCAGAGCCGCACTCCGCCCCTGGGCTCATACATGTGCCATTCAAAAATGTCACCTGGCTATTTTCCATCAATAAAACATGGAAATGAAAATGTGCTGCTCGCTGCAGTGAAATGCCACCAAGGAGACCTGTTTCTATTATTCAGTCATTTTACATCAATACCGATGTTTAAGATGAACTACACATTAAATAATGATTTACTTTAAAGAGGGAGGATAACACTTACACTATGGGGTATTAATTGTTATCACAACATATGTAGATCACCATGTTACCTTTTATTGTTTAGAAAATGATATATTCGCCAAGAAAACAACATATTAAAATGTCAAAAAAGTTTCTGTTTCGTTTTTGACGCTCTGTGTCTCCTCATCCCACTAATGAAACTACTGCACTTCGCACCAGGTTTGTGAAACTGTAGTGTAATGTATTGTATTCTGCTTTTGTTTATTTATGAAAAATGCCCGTGCGGGAGTGTGAGTGACGTAGGCTTGTGGGTTGAGTCTTAAACGGGATCATACTGCTAACCGTAAGGAGAGTTCGAATAGGCCCGGGAGAGATCACTAGATTACTCAAACATCCAAACCTGTTCAGGCATGTTTTTGATAAGGGAACAACGTTATAACACAGCAGACAGCTCCAAAAAGCCAATTCTGCATAATAGCCCATCTTTAAACTCAAAAATAGTCATTGATTTTGAAAAAAGCAAACACCAACACAAAATTACTTAATGGCTGAAAATCAGTTTTGAAAATTATTACTGATCTGAAAAATGCTAATGAAAAAAAGCGAAAATCTGTCATGTGTTCAAAGGCTTTACTTCCAGCCACTGCTTCCAATGGCACAAATAATGATCCTCCCTCTTTGTTGAAATACATAAATGTGTGAACCTTGATGCTTGCTTCCTGTTTTCCTCCTCTCTTCCATTATCTCCTTGTCATTTCCAACAATAGCTTTTTTCTTATTTCTTTCCCATATCTCTTGCCAAGGCCCATTAAACACTGGAGTGAACCCGGGGGCACGATGATGAGGAAGAGGCGACAGACAAATACGTGTGATCTCAGTAGACAAAAGAGAAACAAGACAATAAGTACAACCACTACACAGCTGCAAGTATTTGTACAGCATAGTCATACAAAAATGTACAGCAATTATATATTCAAACAGGCTTATTATACAGAAGTATTAAACATAAATGGAATTGTGTATCAGGTCCAAACAGTTTTAAGCTCCTTAGAAAATCAGCAGAAATAGAGACTCAATCCTGACTGTGTGAAATATTAATTCTCACACACCACGTTGAAATGTAGGCAAGGTGGATGAAGTGTCACAGCAGGAGGACAAAAACATGGCTGCCAGAGTCAACAGGCTGAGCTCAGTGCCACTTGTAGCAAGTTTAGCCTAACTGAAAAATATTGAAATTGAAAACTGAGAAAAAAGGTTTATGATCAAAAAATAGAACAGAATACCAGCAGTTTGTGTTCTGTGGGGGAAAAAAAATGCTTTCTTAAACAGGTTTAAGAAAGCAATCAGGAACGTGCACAGACATTTTGAGAGGCAGGTGCTCTACCAAGAAAAAAGGGCTGTGGGAAATGAACTTATCTAACTCCCATTTTACTAAAACTGATCACTTGTGTTCAATTCTAGTGTCATTGGTTCCCAGTGGAGCCCAGCCCTCTGCTCTCTCCATAGCTCCACCTCTGCTCGCCTGTGCACTGTGTTATGTTGCTTTTATAACAATTCATCTGATCTTTTCCAAGAAATCGTCGGGTTACTTGCACTATTACTTCATCAGCTGTTTCAGTGTGAATATGACGCTGATTGAGAAAAAATGAAAACTGGCTAGAAGCTTAGGTGGTGTAGAACATCATTATGGACTCTAAACTGGTCCTATAGTCTTTGATTGGGCGGTATGTGCTGTTAAGCTTAAGACACTCAGGTGGACAGCAAAACTATTTTTAGTATAGTATAGTTTTTACATGTGCTGTCTTCATGGGGTAAATATTAAACCTAAAAAATATATTGACCATAAGGGCACTTAAGGCAAAGGGGCAGGTGCTTGAGCATAACTTGGGCCTCATCTGTGCACATCCCTGCAAGCAATACCCTATGCAGATTTTTATAGATAGATTAGACCTCCAAGTTGGTGGGAGAACACTCTAACCTAATAAGAATGAGAATGAAAAAGAAATCATTTATATTCATAGATATGAATGGTTACAGTAAATGTATCGTCTTTAAAGAGTCTCACCACAGCAAATCCAGGATACATATAATATTTATATGTTATATTTATAACATGTTTAAGACCTGTAGGCGCAAAAGCCTGGAGCAGGGTAATTATCAGTCTAAGATCATGAATGAGGCTAATTCCGTTTAACCCTACAGTGCAAATTTGAGTTGACTGATTTACCACCCCACACAACCATTTGTGTAGTTGGGGGCCAGCCTTAGCCCTTAGGCGGAGATGGGCACATGACGGGAGTACTTTATTAGTAAAAGTCTCAAATTAAAACAGGCAAATGCTATTTGAATATTCTATTAAAACAGAGGCCGTTCCTGTCCAGCCCCCAGTTAATATGTGATTAAAATAATATTTTCCTAAACTTGCACACTATACAAAACGCATACTGAATTATGTTGGGCGTACGACACAATGCAGCTGCAAGACTTACTTTTAAGGCGTTCTGTTCTGTGTGCAGTACGTGTGTGTGTGTGTGTGTGTGTGTGTGTGTGAGTGTGTGTGTGTGTGCGT
>KN486157.1:33760-45830 GCA_000787095.1 Periophthalmodon schlosseri
GTGTGTGTGTGCGTGTGTGTGTGTGCGTGTGTGTGTGTGCGTGTGTGTGCAAGTGTCATAAATGTTGGCAGAAGCCAGACGATTTTTAGCCTTTGAACAAAAAGAATCAGGAAAAGATGCCATCAAATAAGAAAAGAAAATGTTGAGAAGGGCTGTGTTTTTAACAAGAACTTGGATTGGATTTACTGACATAGCTGTGTTTAGTCTGCTGGAGAATGTTATTTTGTTTAAACAATAGCCCAAGGATGTCATAAATCAATAGAATTTGATGTGAAAATGTCAAGACTGCAGTTTTGTTGGTTTATGGTTAATATTTCTGTTATTTCTGAACCTAACCACATGAAACAAAAATGGACACAAAGTTTGATGTTGTAGAATAAAAGAAGTACCCTGAGAGTTGTAAAAAAAGGCAAACTAAACTGCCTACCTGCCTCAAAAGTGCCACTATCATTCCTGTTCAGTTTAAATGACTTTCACCGAGTCACCCTAACACCCATCATAACCAAATGCTTTGAGTGTTTGGTTACTACACTGCACTTGTCTCACCTGGAGCAAAATAACACCTGTGCCAGGACTCTCTTCTTAGATTTCAGCTTGGCATTTAACACCATCTTGCCGTAGCAGTTGGCTGAGAATGTTGGATGAGACAGTTGGGGGTGGACAGTAGCACCGACGGCTGGATCCTGGACTTCTTGACAGAGAGACGCCAGGTGGTCAGGGTGGGCAGAAGAACATCTAAGTCCATCAGAACAAGAACAGGATCTCCTCAAGGTTGCGTCCTCAGACCGCTTCTCTTCAGCCTGCTCACTTACGACTGCACTGGAACACTTGGTGACAACCACATCGTCAAATATGCTTATGATATGACTGTAGTGGGACTAATCAACAATAACAACGCGGCCAGCTACAGTTCAGTTGACGCGGAATGGTGCAGGCCGTACAACCTGTTCCTGAACCTGAAGAAGTCAAGGACATGATAGTGTATTACAGGAAGAACCAACAACATGTGCTGTTGCATATCGACAGGTCAGCAGTAGAGGGTGTTCAGCAGTAGAGGAGGGTTGGCAGTGGAGGGGTGTCAACAGTGGAGAGGGTCAGCAGTAGAGGGGGTCAGCAGTGGAAAGGGTCAGCAGAGTGAAATTCCTTGGGATCCACACTGCTGAAGACCTTACAACTACCATTAACACCTCATCAGTCACCAAGAAGGCTCAGCAGCGCCTCCATCCACTCTGCAGGCTGAGGAGAGAAGGACTCCACACATTCCCCTCAACACCTTCTACAGGGGGAAGATGATTGAAAGCGTGCTGTCCTTCTGCCTCATATCATGCTTCAGAGGCTGTAGTGCTCAGGAAAGGACGCAGCTCAACAGGATTGTGGAAACAGCCAGTAAAATCATTGGTACACCTCTCAGCTCTTTAGAGGATCTGTACGGGCAGTGCTGCATCCAGAGCAACAACAATCTTTAAAGATGTCCATCATCCCTCTCATCACACGTTCTCTGTCAGGCCTCTGGGAGGAGGTATCGGAGCATCAGCTGTCGGACATATCAGATGTTGAACAGCTCCTTTCCACAAGCTGTTCGGCTTCTAAATAAGCCGTTCCCTTCTGTGGCAACGTGCAGATGAACTCACAGGACTGAGTTGGAGCGATGGACTAGCTAGCGATGTATTTATTATGGCTGTGATGTGTGAGTGTGTACTAGTATTTTTAAAAAGTTTTTTTTTTCTTTATCCTAGGCTGTTCTGCTTATTATTATTGTAAATGTCAATGCACTGTTTTCAACTGATGAGAAACGGCTTTCTCATCGGTTGATTTGTGTGTGTGAGCATATATTGAAATGACAACAAACTTCCATTCAGTCTAAAAACTTTTTTTAGGGCCCAACCCTAACCATTCAAGCCTGGCTATTCTTCCGTAGGGAGTATTATAACCTCTGATGAGGTAGACCAGATAACAAGGACTGAGCTGGCAGTGTCCTTGGCACAACAGTGCAATTTCCTTAAATGTGTTCAGCACAAACAAATTATGGTCAAATTGTGTTTTCACAGTAGCTCCATAAAGCAATACCACTATTCAACTCCAAAGACATGGTTATTGGCATGAACACCTATGTGTCGGAGCACAAAGATTATTGAGTAGAAGAAACTGTGCTCAAAAAGTAGGCACTCTGATGTTTTAGTGCCACAAGCATATTTATCTTGTACTGTGTACCTTTCAGTGTTGCTAACACCAGTTGCCAGCCGTGCATGGAAGCAGTTCCAGCTGGCATACACAATAGAAAGTCGGCTTATTAAAGATGGAGTCAAGTTTTATACAAGCCAACGAGCAGAGCCAGGTCATACTGGAATGTGTGTCTGTCGATTTCACAAACCTACAGAAATGTCCACTGGTGCTGAAAATACAATGGGACCCCTGGTTATCACCAGCATTAGCAAGAGAACACTATGCCATTGTTCTCAAGGTCCATAAAGTCTTGCCTGTTGTGAGGCCATTATCTTGTGTTTCTTTCTTTGTGACCCGAGGTGATTTGCTTCAAATGAATCCTGATAAAGGATTATGCTGTGGTGTAAAAACACTGTCTAGACGACTATCTTTAAAATCTTTTCTACCAAAAATACAGAAGCGGCGGTGATTGTAAAACAAATCTTCCTATGTCATCAACATCAAAATGCAGAGACAATTTTTGCACTTTTAGTCCCACTTTAAAGTAGCTATGTGAAGCCTTTCCCCAAACCTGGAAGTACAATAATGTAAAATCATCTGATATACTTTCTTTTACCATACTGTACGTTTTGTTTATTCATATCCCTGCTAGCATACTCTGCTAATGTCTATGATGCCCTGAACCAATGATGGAACTAAACCTTAACCTATTTCTGGGGAATGCTCTGAATGGATGTACGTCAGTTATTTAGATTTAGATTTAAGCTGGTCATTATTATGCAGATTTTCATTTCTTTAACTATTATGATAAAACATGTCTCAACCAACTGATGACAATATGAAATGATTTGAACATTTGTTTCTTGCACCGCTCTTTCAGAAATGATTTACTTTGTCTCATCCTTTGAAAATACCAGATTTTGTGCATGATTTAATTTTTTGACCATCCAAATACATTAACTTACGTCACAACAGTTACTCTTCAGGTTACTCTTACCTGAGTAGTACTTTTCCAAAATACTTTTTTTTTACTCTTACTTGAGTAATTTCTTGGATCACTACACTGTACTTCTGTTTGAGTAATAGTACAAATTTTTGCTCCTCTACCCACCTGTGCTGTTTTGTAACTAGCTGAAAGATTCTGTGTGATGCTCCGCCCACAAGTCTAAGTCACCCATGCTCCCACACAACAATTCTCCATAAATATACAAAAACATGATACAAAACTGTACACTACAACTTCACAAACCTGAGGCGATGTCAGTAGTTTCATTAGAAGGATGCAGATGATCGTGTTGTGATAGCGCTCTGTAGGCGGAATGATGTAATGCAAAGGAAGGGAGGAGCTTCAAAAATTAAAGTGAAACTTAAAAAAAATATAGCATTTTCAAAATAAAAGTTAACATGGTGATCTAAATATGTTATGTGTTTACAGTTAGTACACCATAGAAGTAAAATACTCCCTCTTCAACTTGACCCAGTGGTAACACATGCAAGTCTCCACGGAGATAGATAAGTTTAATTCCACTCTGTGGAACATTCAAGACAAAACCATAGGCATGCAGACAAGCAGGTAGCATATCCTCTTAATAGTTACACAATACACAATAAAACCTAATAATTCTAATTTTAACTGTCATCTAGACAAATTATCATCCTTTAAATATATACTTCTAAAACCCTATTATTTTCAAATTTTAGCCAGCATGAGTGACATCTGGCTCAGGTCTTCCTTTTAGATCAGCACTGGGACATTTCTGACTCAAATGTGTCTTTTATGAACAACCATTTTGATAAATTGGTTCTGTGTAATAGCAGCAATCTTATCACATTTGGCCCGAGGTCGGAGCTCTATAATGGGGTGAGTGGCTATGCAGACAGGCTTCACATGTACAGCACTAGTTTCTATAGTACAAGGAGCTAGAGCCATGTGCTTCATTTACAAGTCCTGTTACGCATGTACAGGTTTTTTAAATGACTTTTGACCATCTTGGTCTTGTACATTTTATAAGTTACCATAAAGTATGGAAAGTAAGTTAGTATATGTCAGAAGTTATGTATGCAAGAACAGCCCTCAGTGCACCAGCTGCTGGGCTGATGGTGCATTCAGGTAACTCTAATACATTAAAGCAAAATCGAATGTAGCATTTTAAAAGCAGAGGATACTAAACACTATTTAAGACATCTCTCTGAAATGGAAAATGCATAGGCACAAAACAACATTACGTTTAAGACGTTGCATAATCTCTCTGATGGAGAGTGGTTTGTTTCCATGGAGATGTTATTGCTTTGTCTAGAATCTTCCACAGTATGGCATTAAATGTATCAATTATTTATTTCATAGCGACATACATGGACACCTTACACAACAGTCACAGGCGTCTTTATTGCTCAAAAATAGATTGTGACAAACATGCATTCTTCAAACAGGGAATATTTAGCAAAATCGATTTTTTAAAAGTTCCTACCATGTTATTATGTTATTCCCTCATCAAGCAACATACATGGACACCTTACACAACAGTCACAACATCACGAGCATATGGAGTGCAAAGTAACAGATGACTTTAATGACATACTATGGAACATTCTAGGCAAAGCAATAACATCTCTAAGGAGATAAGCAGTTGGCACCCCCACACCAGAAAAGTTACATGCACTTTTAAGGACACAATGTTCATCATTACTGTGCAGCCCTAGTTGCAAATTAGACTCCCGGTTCATAGAAAGCAGAACCTCAGAAGTGGATGTCTGTTAATGAGTGTTTGCCCTCTCACCCCACAGGTCACACAGAAGCCCATTATAAACCCTATTAGTGACCTCTATGGCCGGTCAGTGTGGAGGACACCACAAACACATGTCCAAAAGTCTCAGTTGTCAGCACTCCTGTGGGCAGTGAAGGGCTCATGGAGCCAAATCAATGGAAACAGAACGAAGGTTTTTGCTGAGAGCTCGTGGACAAGACAAGAGCCCGAGGCGTTTACTCTGACTCATCTTAGATCTGAAACACTGACCGCAGTTATAAGTATCACTGAAGAAAAGACATGTCAGAAGAAAGTAAATGATGGCAAATGTCTGTGTTTGAGCATAGATATGTATTATGGGCCAAAATGGACTTGTCTGAGCCTATAAGCATGTTGTACCTATGTTGTACCTTTTTTATCTTTTTTGTTTTGTTTCAGTAATGCTTACTGTATATGAACTCGGTATGCCTCTCTAGATCTCAAAACATATGCATGCTTCATTCAACACGAAGCTATTTTGTCTTATTATAATTCAGAAATCAAAGCATTTCATAGCTTAATTTGCTTCAATTAATCAGTGTAGCATGTGGAGACTTTGTTTTTACCGGGTTTGAACGTGCTCTCGGTTTCACTGGCCAGCAAACACAAGTCTAAAACATCTACAGGTGCTTTTTATAACATCAGTCATTCAATATTACTTTATTTGTCCCCAAGGGGCAATTTAAACACATTGAGCAGTGAAATACAACAATGATAGAAAGCTCAAACAAAAGTCTCAGTGCAGCTCAACAGGTGAAGTCAGATGTCGTGTGAGGGCAGTCTGAGGAGAGGAGCAGCCTTGGAGGCTTGCATTTCCTGCTTGCTTTCATGTTCATTTGGCTATAATCTTCTGCTTGCTTTCATTTCATTTGGCTATAATCTTTCACAGTATGGCATAAAACTCATCTATCTCCATGGAGAATGTTCTAAAATATGGTTTTCATCTTTCTATTTCCATGGAATCATGCAGGTGACATGCCACCTCCAGAAAGTTACACAGTGTTGCTTTAAGCTTAGTACATGTTTGATAAATGTCCCCTTGAATTCAAGTTCTCATATCTGACAAAAACGTCACACAGAACCCTATCATTTTATCATTATAGAGTGCACATTCATATGTAAAACATAAGTGCTCGTCCATATGTAAAGGGTGCGATTAGTGTGAGTGGTCATCTGTCTGAGTGTCCCTGTGAGACCTGAGTGCTGTAGTACACTCTAGTACTAGTGTCCCTGTGAGACCTGAGTGCTGTAGTACACTCTAGTACTAGTGTCCCTGTGAGACCTGAGTGCTGTAGTACACTCTAGTACTAGTGTCCCTGTGAGACCTGAGTGCTGTAGTACACTCTAGTACTAATGTCCCATTGCTCTTCAGTGGCTTCTGTACAATCAAAAGCATTAGTATGACAGCTGGAAGCGTGTCTTCACTCATTTTATCTTGCCTTTGAAAAACAGGTTTACAGAGACGTGTACGTCACCTGCTTGTCCTCATGCAGATGTTATTGCTAGCCTGAAATGTTCCACAGCATGGCTTAAGACATCTGGCTTTTTATTAAGTTTTTATTACTCAAAAATACATAAAAAAATATGCATTCATAGCCTCTGTGTCCTTTAACTTCACTCGCACTACCTCCATGGAGATATTAAACATTCAATGCCATACAGTGGAACATTCTATGAAAGGCAATAACATCACCATGGAGACAAGCAGATCACACTCTACACTTGAAAAATATGCTTTATAAACTTCACTTCCATTTCCAATAAGGCATTTAGGCGTTGGAGCTCCCTCTGCTGTCAGTAACGGGAATGAACAGTGGGAACATGAACTACTGAAATGCTTAGGAAACATGAATGCTACGCTAACACAATTTGACCGCAGTGATGGTTTATGGACTCAAAAAAGAAGATGACTCTAGATTAATGCATCAATGAAGCAAAAATACAACTCGGGGTAAGTTTTTGATGTCCTCAGCCGAGACATTTCAGATAGTAATGTTATATTTATGAGTGATTTTTGTGAAATAGAGCACAGTCGTATCGCTGTGGAAAAGCTGTTTTATGACCACTATTGTACTTGTTTGGCCTCGGCACCTTTAAATCAAACCTGGAACAAATGGCCAGTGAGTTGAACATTTACAGTGCAGGCTCTAGCTGTAATCGAAAGTAGATATACGTCCCTGTGCAGCTGTATGTATTTCCTGCGTCATTCTGCTAGAACCAAGCCACAAGTTGTTTATGACGACTCTAAATGTCCTCCAATGGGCTTCTCTCCAAAAGAAATTTACTGTCTCGTTACAGAGCTTTATGGACTGGTCAGGGCGAGGTCGCAGCTAATTCACGTTTACGGCACAGGAAAACAATTTGTAAATGTCTTTTAAACATTGCAGCTGATTTGAAAGAATCGCAGGAAATGGCTTACATCGAATGGGAATATATTGTTGCATAAATTAACATTCAAAATTATTAAATTCTGCAGTCTAATAAAATTTTCCATATTATGAATTTCTGTTTAGGTCAGTCTGTAGAGTTTTTACAACTTAGTACCATATATTCATAGGAGGATCGAATGTCTTGTCTCATTATGTCCTGTTTGCTCTGCTTTTATTTTGCTAATTGTTTTATTTTGAAATCACCGTGTTTCTTCCTGCCCTTTTGTGTTCCCGCCTTTGATTATTACCCCGCTCTAATGTGCTGCACCTGTTTCATCAGCTCCCCTTTATAGCCTGTGTGTTCCCTTCCTCATTTGCCAGATTGTTTCTAAGTGGATGTCCCGTATTTCTGTGTGTAAAGGATTTCTGACCATGCCTGTTTTTGGACCCTGTCTATTTGGACAGTGATTTTGTACCTTCGCCTTGGCCTTATTAAATCTGCTTAAAATGTCTTCTGACTCTGGGTTGTTTTGGAGCCATTCATTGTACAAACCTGACGTCGAACACCAATCTTTGAAATGGGTTATGGTAAAAGGTCTGTACTTAAGTAACTCTGCATTTGTCGTGCAATGACAATGGAGCAAACCATTAGCCGGAAACCTCCAATTCGCTTTACATTAGAAACCTGTCATCCCTCTCTCCGTAACTGCTGCTGTCAGGTTCGTCGTTTTGGTCTTAAAATATTTGTATCGACCCGCTTCACATGACCCTGGTATTTCTATTTCGCTGTTGTGTCTGTAACTCAAGATATGAACATTAATAACAGACAAATCAGCTGCCTTCTTTCCCCGAGCTCGCTCCCGCTAGCGTTAGCAACAGGTTTGATTGACAGCGTTGCTAAGTGCCCGTCTCTTGCTAAACCAGCAGTGCTTCGCTCTAGATTGGCTCTTTAGTTGCTATGATACTCGTGGTCGGGATTCCAAATATGGAGCTTACCTCCAAATTAGCCCCGTAACCTCTATCCTCGCTGAGCTTCACTTCTTTGGAGCCGAATATTATGGGTGACATCACACTCACTTAGTCCACTTCTTTATACAGTCTATGGTACAGATCTTTGTTGGGTTAAAGGCGCTATACCTGATTTTGAAAAACAGAACTAGTTCATTTTAAATGGTTTGCAGTGGTCCAAAGGTATTCCTCACTTACCTTATGCATTCTGAGCATCCGAATTATTGACAGCGATGAATTTATAAGCGATTTTCACAACTTTCAGAGACCAGAGCGGAGTTTTGCCGACAACTAGCATGCTAACGTGCACTTCCTGGTTATCAGACAATGAAATGCTTTATAATTAGATGCAGACAGCACAAAGCAAACACATTTTGACCTCAATAGCTGCTTATGCAATATATCTGTACTGGGGTAAGACCATTTTTTCTCAAATACACTTTTAATGATTAGGAATTGCGATGAAAATCCAGAATGAACTCTGTCACCACCTTACCTCCTCTGAGTCTCTGGTCAAACTCAGACAGAGCCATCCAATCAAGTTAGTTTATTTCAGCGACACATGGGAAACAGAGGAGCTCATTGGTCCTGTATCAACTTGAACAAAATCAAACATAACCTCTCCTAAGATTTCGCTCATTGATTCTGCAGAGATCCACAAAGGTTTTTCAGACATCTGTGTTATTATTTTCCTTTCTTGTTGCCTCCTGAGCAGCCATGTTTGTTTTGACAGAACACTCACCGTCAACTAGAGCCCCTGAAAGCAGAGGAGAGCGGAGTGATTCAGGTAACGTCTTAACAGAGCTGAACTCAAGTCAACTATGCAAATGCAGAACGACATCACCAAGGCAACGGCCACACTGTGAACATCTTTTGACAGAAATGAGCGGAATTGGTTGAAAGTCGCACTATACCATGTTTTTATTCGCTTTATACATTGTTTTATTTAGTCTTTAGTCTTGTCATTTCAGCTGTACAAGCACGTTATTGGGGTCATGCAATAATGTTATGGTTTGTCGAGTTGTAGTGTACAGTTTTGTATCATGTTTTTGTATATTTATGGAGAATTGTCATGTTGGAGCATGGGTGACGTAGGCTTGTGGGCGGAGCATTGCACAGAATCTCACAGCTAACCGTAAAAAGGGTTTGAATGCGGCCTGGGCTAAAATACTCAAACATGCATGGATGGCATCTAACACCTCCTCCAGCATGTTTTTTTGATGAGGGAATAACGTTATAACATGGCAGAAAGCTTAAAAAAAAAAAAAAAATCTATTTGCATATTACCTCCTCTATAAAATGTATTTTCATTTTCATTTATTTTATTACAGTTATATTTTTTTAGGATTTGTGTTGTGATTTTAAAGGAAAAATGTAAGATTTAGGGGTTTTTTTTTTCTTTTTTTTCATAAACATACAAACCAAACACAGCTTTAACTGATAACAATTTTTATGCTGATGTATTTTTAATTACATAAATACTGGGCATGATGAATCATTATTTATGTTAAAATTGTGTGTTTTGGTTCTCAAGACAATTATCCAATCAGAAAGCAGAATGAGTCTCACGTGAGTCGCATTTGGGTTGCCAGATCCAATGCTGAAATCCAGTTTGAACCTAAAAGGATTCTCTCCGCTCTGAATGGTCACTACCTAAAACCCAGCACCTGCAGCCAGTATCAGTGAGTGAATTCTGAAGGTTCTGAGCTTTCACATGAGGCATAGTCTGTCCATATACTGAGAATGAGAACAACTTGTATGTGTCCTCTATTTGCATAGTCTGTCATATACTGAGAATGAGAACAACTTGTATGTGTCCTCTATTTGCAGGTTAAGACACTGGCAACCCAGGTTCAGTTGTGTTTGTAGTACCTTTTTTTTAAAAAAACAAAACAAAAACAAACAAAGAGCACAGGCTACATACAGTTCCTTTATTCTCGTTCTGTAAAGCACTTTGAATGACTTGTGTACATCCCCTGAGTCCATCCTATTCTGAGCTCAAAACAATAACACTTTGCCACTGCGCCATTTAAATTGATTGAAAATGCATCATCATTTCTCTTCAAGGTGCGTCTTTACTGTTTCTCTGCTACTGGACTGTGACAAGTGTCTGTCATGATGAAGAGGAAGAGCGATACAGTCTGTCAGCCCATTAAGATGAATGGGAGTAGTGAGAGCATGCACCGCAACCCTCCTCTCCCACCAGACTAACGTAGAAGCCTCATTTGTAAGATTCCTGTGCCGGGCTTGGCATATAGATCTGCATATTTAAACAAGGCTTAAACTCATTGATATGCCCTCCACTGATGTGCTGCTGATGTATAGCCCAGAAGCAGCAGGCGGAACTTCCCTCTGAAAAACTGTCAGGACTTATTTGGTTAAATGACTGTCGGGAAATTGCAAAGGTAACCAGTCATGCAAAATTGGCCCTTTATACTATGGTCTCTTCTATTTTTTTCCAATGGAGCGTGTTACCATGTAGCTGACTAGATGATGTATTTAGAGTAATCCAGGCTTGTTTGAGTTTGGCTTTATCAAGTGCTTAAAAAAGTCCACCTACCGCATTACTTTGTATCATGGTGGTGGCGCCTATACACGCAGATCTTCTTTCAGCAGTTTTAAAACTTATTGACAAGCAGAACTCTTACACCTAAAGTACTGCTGCAGTGGCTGTGCACCTGGCTCTACTGATCAGAGAGCCTGGAGACCAAGGAGGCGATGTGAGAAGAGTTGGAAACAAGGTAAGAGAGGCGGTGTCTGGGTCAGATGGTCTGCAGCTCCCTATAAACCTGCTGTTCCCAGCATCTTTTTTTTGCCAACGCTCCCACCCTAGTTAATAAGGATTGCGGATCACCAGCAACCGTCTAAATGGCTGTGTTACGGTGATAACGGAGACCAGGCTGCATGATGAAATTCCCGACCTAGCTACAGAGTTAGCAGACCACGTGTCAGGAACGTGACAAACTACAAGCAGAGCAATCCCCTCTCAGCTCCCATCGATCCATGTCTTCCTGATCAGCTGAATTCATTCGTTGCTCGTTTCGAGGACAACTCTAACACCAAAGCAGAATTCCATCCATCTGCTGTGACCTGCCCCATAGACACTGAAAATCCACTCACTCTCCAAACATATCAAGTCAAAAAGAACTGCTTCACATCTACTGCAACAAAGCTCCTCGGTCCAGTGGAGTCATAGGTGCTGACTGACTTGCCTCAGTATTCACAAACATCTTCACTACAGCAGGCCACTGTGAAGCACTTCGAATTACTATATATGTGTACAAATTCTGCTATACAAATAACCTCGCCTTGCCTTGCCACTGTCCCCGGCTCTTTTACGCAACAGCTTCTACCCACGAGCAGCGGACATGCTTAATGAATGCGTTTTTATTGATATAGATGTGAGGATGTGTTAATATTTATTCATTTTTACTGCTGCAATTTTGCTCTGTTGAAGTTTTGTTGTATTTTGTACACTGAATATAATTACTGCGCATGGCTCTGTGCTTACTTAACAATGTGTCATAGAATGTAACTAAACCAGAAAAAAATATGGTCACTTCTCGGCACTCTCACGTTTTTAGAGCTTTTAACCATGTTTGCCTTCTCAGTTACCCTCTGAAGTTGTATTTGGAGTGATTCATGCACGTTTGAGTGATCTTTATTCTCCTGTATTCAAGACGTCATTGCGCCGATCAATCCCTGTTTTCACTGCCACTGGTACTTCTGACTTTTTTCCTTAAATGG
>KN486157.1:45903-60099 GCA_000787095.1 Periophthalmodon schlosseri
CCACAAAACCATTTATGACGTTTACGGTGACACACTGTCAAGGAGCGGGCAGAAATCAGAGCCGCAATCTTTCCTAAATCAATATTGCGTCTTAAAATAATTGTCATAGATTATAACTAAAGCAAACAAAAACATCATATCTTTACGTGACTACATCTGTATGTTGTCATTTTGTTTATAATTTCCTTTGCAGAGAGAAAGAGCTTATAATCACACAGACCGGGGACTGAGAGACAGGTCAGCTCTGGTCTCTGAGTGAGGAGGAAGAGCACACAGCCTATTGTACAGGCGCACACACTTTTATAGAGACGTGATGAGATCGAACTGTGCCCAGACTTGTGTGGGTGCTCTGGCCCCTTGGCACCCACACTGTTGGCCCCTATGATCTACATCCATCAAGCTATTAGATTAATGCATTTTTACTGTGAGCGGGCTTGCGTCTCCACAAACTGATCTCTTATTTGGCCTCAGGGACACAGTATGACACAGCAAAACTTAAAGAAGTGGCATTATGCAAGATCGAGCTCTCTACCATGTTTTAGCATTGCTCCCTCATAAAAAAAACATACCTCAAGATGTTTTAGATCCATGCATGTTTCAGTAATTTAGCTGTGTCTCCTCCTAGGCCCTATTTGAATCCCTCTTATGGTTAGCAGTACGATTCTGTCCAGTGCTCAGCCCAGAAGCTTACCTCCGCGCACAATCGCGGCCATTTTTCATAAATGTATAAAAACAGGATGCAAAACAATACACTACAACTTCACAAACCTGACGCAATGTAGTTTCATAAGCAGAATGAATGCTGATTGTGTTGTGATGGCACTGTGTGTGATGGGGGAGTGACCTAACATGGAGAGCAATGTATTGTTGTAATGTGTTAGCAATTAATGCCCATAGAAGTAAAATACCCCCTCTTTTAAACTATCTCCGTGGGGAATTATCGAAAGTATGCTGTACCTTTAATGTTATTCACTCTACTACTGTATTACTATTGTATTACTACTGTGACAGTGGTGTAGTCCTATTTTAGTCCTAATTTGGACCTGCAATAGAACTGGTTTAGATCTGATGGTGCTCAGAAAATCAAATCTTTTCTTATGTGGTACATGGTCTGAAAAGATTGATAACAACTACTATAGATATTCCCTTTACCGTGCAAAAGTAAAAAAAAAAAAACACACATTCAAAGGCCCAAATGTTTGTAATGTTCTGCTTTAGGCTGTGTTCAGTCTGATGGATGCAGTCTGGTGCAGCTGGAGCCGGGATGTGCACCACTCCTCCTCGGCTGACCTTATCAATAAAAACTGTGTTATCTCCAGAGTGCCCGATCAATACATGGATCTGCGCTCTTCATCCGCATGTTTGCCTGTGGGATGGCTTGCTTACCCACTGGTTACAGGGCTGAGCATATTAGTGTAATCATACTCTGCACGCCAATAATATTCGTTATTTTATAGCAAAAGAAAAATATAAAATCTATCAGCTGGACAAAACGCTGTAGGAGTGAAGACGTTTCGCTGCTCATTCAAGCTGCTTCTTCAGTTCTTCACTGCCTTATATTTATCTGAAGGGAAGAGCTAACTGCACTGAAACTAAAAACACCTATTGTTTACAGTTTCTGTTTGGAGGCTAGGTCTATTCAAGAACGGGCGTGAATGACTATGCAAAGCCTAGTAATCTGAACAGAACAGGCTTTAGCACTGTGCCTGAGTCCTACTTAGCATAGTAATTCAAGCCGCCTAATGAGTGTTTCACACCTATTTGCATCCTCGCTAGCCCTATTATTTTCTTTGTTTTGCTTTTGGTCTGAGGATGGAGTTGTAGATAAGGGATATATAGAGGATCTCCTATCTATAACTCCATCCTCAGACCAGTAATCTGACCAGAACTGAAGAAGCGACTTGAATGAGCTGCGAAACATCTTCACTCCTACAATGTTTTTTTCCAGTTATATTTTTCTTTTGCTATGGATCAGACCTGGGTGACTGAGGCATTACACAGATATTAGTTATTTTAAAATTGGTTGACTGGAAATGTGTCTTGATTTCAAAGTTTACAGTAGATTAATTCACCTATTATAATATTATAATTAAATCGGCAGTTAAAGCCCCACCGTGTAATCTTCTAGCCAAAAAAAAAAAGTCGAAGGTAAAAGTGTTCATATTGGATGCTTTTATTGCACTGGAAAATGCAGAAAAGACATGTTAGTGTGAGCGGGCTTGGTCACATGACATTGTGCTTAAAGCAAGATCCAGGGACAGTGACTTTTGGGACTTAAATGTACTCAATGTTCTAATGTGCAAGTGAGTGCTTACTGTGGTTCCACTTATCTGTATGAGGTGGCCTTTCCCCAAATGAAAATCAAATCCAAGTACAGAGACAGTCTGACTGATAAGCACCTCACAGATTGTCTCAGATTAGCTGGCTGCAACTATAAACCAAACTTCAAAGCAGTGTCAGAGGAAGTTCAGTCTCAGCCTCCTCTCATCCACAGACATATACGGCATTGTTATTATTGCTGTTTTGTTTCAAAATGTGCACTGTTCTGGTTCTTTGCAGTGCATGTGGTTTGCACTTTGTGTTATGCCATCGCACATCGTTTCTTGCAGTGTGAGTATTTTATTTTAGTCCTCAGCAAACAGTTGAATTGCTAAAAACTGTACCTGTAATGAGTGTTCCTAAAGTTAAAGAGGGAGTATTGTGTAAAATCAAGCTTTCTACCATGTTATAATGTTGTTCCCTCATCAAAAACATGCCTGAACAATCCCAAGCACTCGAACCCTCCTTACAGTTAGCAGTACAATCCTGTTCAGCCCACAAGCGTACGTCATCCAATCCTCCATAAATATACAAAAGCAGGATACAAAACAATACACTACGACTTCACAAATCTGATGCAATGTACGTCTCCACCATCGAGACTCAACTCCCAGTAAAAGTGCTAGTTTTTCCATTTTTGTTGTTCGTTTATCACAATAAAACACTGAACTTTTGGTTGAATATACACAAGATAGATGTGTGTAACGCCACACTGCAATACTCAACTCCACAACATCTTCATAGACACAATATAACTTTTTTGTGGGTCACCTGAAGCCACAGAAAAGTTACATAGTGCACCTTTAACTAGTGTAGACAATCCCTGGTCCTCCGATAGACTTGTGGCGACGGTAAAGTAGAGTGAGTGCATGGAGTGTTGTGAGTGGGGCCCTGATGGAGCAGAGCTGGCACAGGGCTGGCCTGAGCGCACGGATTATCCCGGATTTACAGCCAAACAAATACAGTTACTGCTCTGTCTCTGCTCGCGTCCCAAGACGGTCACCACTATTTGTTTTGGAGCATTCGGGGAAAATGGAATGTTGGGCTGTACCTGATATTTACTTAAAGAGGAGGTATTTTACTTCTATGATGTATGAACTGCTGACACATAACATAATTAGATCACCTTTTATAGTTTTGAAAAGGCTATATTTGTTGAAATGTTTAATAAGTTTCAGTTTTCAGTTTTGACGCACTAAGTCTTTCCTCCCTTTTCTCTCCGTGCTAAGTCACTCCTCCTTCAGAGCGCTATCGCAACACAATCATCGTGCATCCCGCTAACGAAACTATTGCACATTGTATCAGGTTTGTGAAGTTACAGTGTATTGTTCTGTGTACCGTATTTTCCGGAGTATAAGTCGCACCGGAGTATAAGTCGCACCAGCCAAAAAATGCATAATAATGAAGAAAAAAAAAAAATTTCACATGTAAATCGCATCTGAGTATAAGTCGCACCCTCGGCCAAACTATGAAAAAAAGTGTGACTTACAGTCCAGAAAATACGGTAATACTTTCTATGTTTATGAAAAATTGGCGTGTGGATGACATTGTGGGTTGAGCATTGGACAGAATATTACAACCAACAGTAAGGAGGCTTTGAATATGGCCCAGGAGAGATCGCTAAATTACTGAAACATCCATGGATCGCATCTAAAACCTCTCCAGACATGTTTTTGGTGAGTGAAAAACATTGTAACACGGTAAAAAGCATGGGACCTTGTGTGAGTGACTTGCCAGTACACACACACGCCCTGCTGAATGTTCCACTATGGATTGTAAATCTTATCGCTGTCTTTCCCATTTGCTACAGTAATCTCATGTTTGCCATATCTTTAAAGTCTGTGTGCTGACATTTACACAGCCGCCTCGTGTTCAGTTTGAACAGACGTTAAGCGCCCTCCATTTTGTTTTCAGTTTACGTTGAGTCTGGGTGATTCTGTTCATGAACATCCAAGTAAGCATCATGTGGTTTGGCTCACCTTAAATTCACACAATCTTTATTGATCTACAAGGGAAATGAGTTTGACACAGCAGCTAAAATGTATAATACATTACAATTATTACACATTTCTCTTGTAATACGTAATGCAAAATCGACTTTTTGGAGCTTTCTTCCATGTTATAATGTTCCCTCATCAAAAACATGCCTGAAGTGATTTTATGTCACCCATGCATGTTTGAGTAATCTAGTGATCCCAGGCCCTATTCAAACCCTCTTCTGCAGTACGAGCCCAAAAGCCGTATGGCAATTTTTCAAATTAAATAAATAAATATACAGGAGCAGGATACAAAATAAGACACTGCAACTTCACAAACCTGATGCGATGTGCAGTAGTCTCATTAGCAGAATGCTTGTTGATTGTGTTGTTATAGCACGCTGAAGGGGGACACGTACAAATTTCCTCATTCTCCATATATGGACTGGCCATGCCTCATGTGAAACCTCAGAACGTCACTGAGCTGCAGAGGCTGCACTAGCACTGATTCATGATTGGCTGTAGGTGCTGGAGTTTAGGTAGTGACCATTCAGACCAGAGAGAGGCATTTTAAGTTTAAACCAACTGGATTTTAGCATTAAAACTGGCAACCCAAATGAGAGTCTCATGTTTATTCATAATAATGGATAATCATCTTGAGAACTAAAACAAACAAAACATGGCCATCATGTCCAATGTTTTTGTGAAGAATAAATCAGCATGTTTACCTTTTATCTGTGGACACAGATGCCATCCACTACATTATAATGTTGTACCTTTATTAAAAGCATATCCAAAGCTGTGTTTCATTCTTTCACGTTTCATTAACCCCACATGTTTACATCATGCTCCCTTTTCCATGCAGCTCTATAAAATCTAGAGATCTTCACTAAACTTGTTCTGATCATTTCAGTGCTTGAATTACTCCATTAAGCAGGAAGTGTAGCATGAACAGGTCTGGTTTAAGAAGGACATTTTAAATTGTTATATTGATGTTTGATTTAGTTTATTCTTTATTGATCAGGGACGATGTACAAATTTATTAATCTTACAAAAGAAAAGATGTACCAGATTTAGCTACTGCTACTTTCCCGCTGCAGCCCCTGGGCAGGTGAACACACATTAAAAACACACATTTCATTACAGTTACATTGTAAGATTAAGTTAGTTCATCATTAATATTAGCAAGAAAATACAAAAAAAAAAAAGTTTTTATGTTTCCTACAGTCCATACAAATATTAAAAATTCATTACGTGCAAGTTTTTACAGTGAATACAGTTACAGTACAAATTAACTGATGTGGACACACTTGATCTAAAATGTGCTCTTTTTCAAAATTTCTCTTGAAATGATTAAGATCTACAGACAGCTTCAGTGTCTGAAAGCTCATTCCACTTTCTGATAGTTTGAAAAGAAAAAGGCTGAAAATCTTTTTGTTTTCACAGAGGACCAAGTGGATCGGGTAGTTTGTTCGGAACAAAGTTTAATACATCTTTTCAATGGAGGTGGAGCTGCATTATTAATCATTTTGAAAAGGGTTCTTAGATTTGAATATAGAATTAAGTTGTCAGTGCTGAACATTTTGTACTTACTGAGGATATTACAATGGTGGCAGCGAAGTGTTTCTACCAGTGAAGTATTAGTAGCTGACCCTCGCCTGCCGCTTCATGGTATGGCATATAACTGAAGAACGAGGTAAGTACAGAGCAGTGGGAGTGTAGTGGTGGCAATGAAAACGAGGGCTGATCGGACCAATGACACCTTGAATAAATAAATAAATAATAAATCTGACTCTACAACTTCGAGTGAGTAAATGAGAAGGGGAAACAACTATAACATTTTAACGTAAGATTATAACATATGAACTTGAAATTTGCATAAAGCGATATATATATATATTTATTCTCCCGTATTCAAGACGTCATTGTTCCGATCTACACCCGTTTTCCCTGCCATCGGTACACGCCCACTGTGACGTACCTACTTCGTTCTCCAGTTTTATTTTCTTAATACGCGAAGGATTCGGCAGCGTCGCGTAGTTACTCGCTAGCGTGATCTGCATCTGGCCATAGGAGGGTTCGACAGCGTGCAGCTTTTTGTTGTGATGATGTTTACAGGCACGTCAGCTCCCACTGGGCACCGCAGTTGTAAGGTGAAGTGGAGTTTAAACCGTTTTAGATAAACATTACGGTTTAAAATGTCCAGAATATATCACAATGATCCACAGGTGTCATCAATTATAACTATACAGCAGGCAAAACACAATATGTCTTCAGTGTGTCAGCTTGAATACTTGCTTCACAAATGCAAGTGAACAAGGCTGGGCTCCATTTTGGCTCCTGACTGAACCAGATGCATAATTACATTCCCTGCTAAGAACGGGGATTATAAGGAGTGACACATTTGCACTCTCTTGCATCAACTTCAGAATGGACAAGTTCAAATGTGTATTGATGTCCTGAGTGTGGAGGTTTACGGTGGGGCTTCCAGAGGCTGTGATCTCATTATCGGTCCATATCCTCTCAGCTCAGAGCCATTTAAAAACAGCACAAGCTTCAGTGGACACTTGGCCTGTCCTCAGAGTGTTCATGTTTGGGCAAAGTTGAACAAATGACACAATATTTATTTGTGTTTATGTTCAGAGTTTGCTAGCTTACCTGTGTGCCTTACATGATATTATTTAGCCATTTAGCCATAATCTGTTGTGGAACATCTGTTTTTTATGAGCTTCATGTCTCTGTACATTGTCCCTTCAACTAAAAATTAAACTAAACTAGTTTTATTAAAGGTGCACTTTGTAACCTGATGTTATTGCTTTCCCTGGAATGTTCTAGATCAGTTAAATATGTAAAAAGGTACTCAATAGGTCAATGCCATTAAGTTGAATCTTTTGAAAAAATATTGGAACCTGTACATATGTTTTAACAAGACATAAACCTCCGACTAGACCTAGTAATTAAAGGTACAGTATGTAATTTTCTGGAGGTAGCACGTCACCTGGATGATTCCATGGAAATAAATGTATTTCCATGGAAACAAGAAGGGGAAGGCCCTCCTCCAGGCCAAATAAGTGTTGAGATGCAAGCCCGACCAGAGCAAAGATGCATGTTTTTCCAAGTTTTTCAGTACAATAAACACAGTAAAAAGTTACTGTGGCTTTAAATAAATCTAAACTAGTATTTTGCAGTGTGCCGTACTTGAGCCTCTCTGTATTGCTGCACTACACTTCTCAGCTGAGGATCATGACCTTGAACTTTTCCAGGTTGTTCCCACAGGAAGAAGACCCCAGGAAAGACCTTGAACTATCTCCAAAACAGACCTTCAATGATCCCAAAGGGACTCGACTCAGTTTCTGCCTTTAACCATTGACCCAGAGGAAAGTTTAAAGAGGGGGCATTTTACTTTTATGAGGTGTTGCCTTTTACTGTTTTGAAAATGATATATTAGCTGAAAACAACATATTAACATCTTTCATTTTTGACACTCTGAGTCCCTCCCCCCTTGGCTCTCTGCGCTAAGTCACCCCCTTCAGAGCACTATCACAACACAATTGGCGTGCACGCCGCTAATGAAGCTACTGCACATCACATCAGGTTTGTCAAGTTGTAGTTTACGGTTTTGTATCATGCTTTTGTATAGTTGTGAAGATTTGTCGTGGGAGCATGGATGTGGATGCTTGTGGGCTGAGCACTGGACATAATCTTACGGCTAGAAAATATAAGATAAGCCTTTATTGTCTCCAAATGGAGAAATTTGTCTTGGACATCAGGGGCACAGTGAAAATAGACACCATCCAAACAAAATTCATACAAGGTACAGTACTCAAAACATTCAACTGACTGAGCAGTAGCGATAAAACAGCACAGATCTTTGGGCTGGTACCACATATTGAATATTTAGTGGACGAACAGACAGACAGTTAGAGAAACAATATTACTGAATAGACATTCAAAAGTTCATAAGTACAAAAGTTCATAGAGTGGATCACAGTGATATTGCACAATCCAGCTAGTTCAGTTCATATAACCCACAACCCCTCACAGTTCAGTTCATGTGGCTGTGATCAACTTGAGTTCTAAATGTACAAATAGTCCATAAATGATTTGAGGTAGAATGTACAATACAATACAGTACAATACACTTTATTGTCCCCTTAGAGAAATTTGTCTTGGCCTTGGGCTGTAGTGTGTTTTCTCTTGGCTGTAGTGTGTCTTCTCTTGGCTGTAGTGTGTTTTCTCTTGGCTGTAGTGTGTGTACTCCAGGCTGTAGAGTACAGACACAGCAGTTCAGTGTTGTAGAGAGAAGTCTTTAGGTTCGAGGATTATTCCATAGCTCACCATCAAGGCCTGTATGGGCACAGGACCATGGTCTTCAGTCAATACATAATCAGTGTACACACGATCTCGGTAGGGATCAATGGCAGTTGCAATCAATAATAATAATAATAATAATAATAACAATAATAATAATAATCACCATCATCAACATCACTTAGACACTACCTTATTCATGGTTTAGTCTAATTTTAGACCTGGGTTTCTCATTTTACAACAAATAATGTCCAGGTTTAGATCTGGTAGTACTTAGAGGGAAGTACATATTAAATAGTAAATATTAGTGGTACTTGTGACTTTGGCCCAGTTTGAGGAGGTAGGCCAAAGCACAGCGCGGTTGCTCATGTACGTGCACACACACCATTCATGTTTAATATAAGATATATATAAGATTATATAAGATAAGAGGAAAAGGTTATTGAACTCTGCTCTAAAACTCTCGGTGAATTCGTCCTCACCTTCAATAAGGACTGTGGGCAGAGACAGGAGTTTTGAAGCCTCGTCTCCTGTTTGCCTCGCTCCTCCACGCTGTTGTTTAATCCATAAACTCAAGGAGGAGCATATCACAGTAGGACTCATATCTGCCTCACTATGTAATAGATATTTCTGCCGCTTGAGCACGGCCTGATTCAAAAGTCCTCGACATAAGTTTCATATAATTTGAGTAAAAAACATTGTCATTTGACATTTATGTACATGTTTTTATCACACGTCAAATGATGTGTGTATTGTTATGTTGTACATGTGGTACAGACATTACATTGTTTTCTCTGAGTGTTCGTGGGGACAGGTCAAACAGCCCTAATAACAGCCTTCCTGTGTGGCTTACATCCACCCGACTGTAATTGGAGCTGTGCCTGTGGGCGAGGACACAACACCATTCTAGAGACAAAAATACACCATTTTTAATGTGCCCCATCTTAAGGACACAAGCTCTGTCACTAAATGTTCTCCCCTACATTAACATATCTGTAGTGTATCAGCCATGTAACTACAGGTGCACTATGTAACTTTTCTGCCATGTTATTGCTTTGCCTGGAATGATCCACTGCTTGTGCATCATAAACTTGTTATAAACTTGTCTGTCTCCATGGAGATAGGCAGGTTACACCACTAGGCCAATTTACAGGTCAGATCTGTGGTATTTTATGGGCAAGTTGAGATAAGCTAGTCTGGTGACAAATTAGTTTTTAAAGTTACTTCTGCTATGTTAACTACCCCCAAAACATTTTCCTAACCCGAAACTTAACCATAACCTGTTTCCTAACTTTAAAAAAAATAACCCTGTTCCTAAACTTTATCACTTCGAATGACCAATCACAGCAGACCGTCCCTCCCGACCCGACATTCTAGCATTAACCAAGCAATATCTGCCGGAGACAAGCAGGTGGTAGACCCTCCTCCAAAAAAGTTACATAGTGCAGCTTTAATGTGAGTCATAAGAATATTCTATTAGTTGCTGTGGACATGGCTCAATTTAACATCTTTATTTTCCATTAGTGCGACGATGTTACTGCTTTGGTTTGAATGTTCGCCATGGAGACAAGAAAATACAGCTCCAAATACAGAAGAATTCACATTTTTTAACTTTTTTTTTTTTTTTTTTGTCAGAATAAGTGTAGTTGTAGACACGATTTACCTGATATATACTTGCTGATCTTTTTCCTGCATTGGCAAAGCTATTCATGCTCTCTAAAGCGGTCGATTAAGGACTGCATAATGGAACTCACTTTGGCACCCTTTCGGATTCACTGATGAGACACTTGTTGCAGTTTTCAGTTTGATGCTAATCGCTTTGAAAACTGAGTGAAACTGTAAGACAAAAATCAATTGGTGATGGTAGTAATAACAGATTGTCGGTATAAAGTGGCATATTTTAACTTCAAGGCGCTGTACCTGTCTTAAAAATGTGAATTACAGAACTAAGTTATTCATAACGCATTCCTAATTATTCAAAGCGACGGGGTTTATTAGCGCATTTCACAACTTTCAGAGGACTGAGCGGAGTTTTGTCATCACGGTAATGCCAACAACAACTGGCATGCTAACGCGCACCTCCTGATTCTCGGTATAAAGACCTGCCCTAAAAGCAGCTTCTACAAGATATTTGTACTGGGGCAAAGCAAATCTGGCTTTACGTCAAAAAATTCGGAAGAATTTGTTTTTTAAATAACAAATGAATCACAGCCCGATTATTACATATAAGCTTAAATAACAGCAAACTACTGCATTTATAACATAATATCTGACTTCACAAGTTTGTTTTAAAAGCGCTTGTACCTGATTTTCTTCATGTATTTGGGCAAAATTAATCTTGCCCCAGTACAGATATATTGTATAAGCAACTTTTGAGGTCAAAATAAGTCTGCTGTGTACTCTCTGCATCTAATTATAAAAAGTTTTATTGTCCGAGTGTTAGGAATTGCACTGTTAGCATGGCAATTGTTAGCGTTGCAATAAAAGCCTCTTAAAGTTGAGAAAAGTGCTTAGAAACTCATCGGGGAGAATAATTAGGATACTCAAAATGCATAAGATAAGTGAGGAATAACTTTAGATCACTACAATCTGTTTAAAATGAAGTAGTTCTGTTTTTTCTGACAGGAAAAATCAGGTACAGTGCCTTTAAGTCCTCCTAAACAAATGAAATAAAAATGTGCTGTCCGAAAACTACTGACAAGTGCAATTTAATAAAAAAACTTAACTCACTTGAGTAAATGTAACTGAGCACAACTAACCTGTATTTAGGCAAGCAGATGTTGTTTTAAAGGGCCAATCTTATGCTATTTTCTGATTTATGTTGTAATAAATATAATACAATATAAAACAAACCCTGCATATTTAGGCTAAATTCTGCTCTCAAACAGAAAACACTCTGATCAACCTTGTGATGTCATGTGGTAATACAGGAAGTGCTCCACTGTGTTTTTAAACTCCATACAACTTCACTACAATCATTTGGATAATTTCACCCCTGGAACTGCCAATCTCTACTGATCAAAACTACTATTTGCTCATTCTTATATATTCAAATGTGTTAACCCTAAATAAAAAATGCCTCCAGTTTCAAATAGTTATGGTTTATTATTGTAAACATAGTATCTTGGAGTGATAAAGAGGTTGCTGAGAGAGCTGTACTGGCACTGCACTGATAAGGCCTCCATATGCACCTGGTTTGACCTTATGGAGCCAATGTACTTTTCCTCCTGCGGATTATACCATTGTACCGGCTGGGGAAGTGCACTCTGCAAATAAACATCTGCATGAATTAAAATGAATTGAAGAGGTTGCATTCACAAAATGTCATTTCATCAGGCACAATAAATTATAGCCAAAAGGTCAGGCAGGTATGGGTCAAGGTTTGGTCACTCCAATATGCAGAAACCTGGCAGGGTGAAATCTGTTCCCGGGTCCAGTGATGTTTTGAGGTGTGACTACACATGCTTGGCTCCATGGAGGTGTTACTAAAGAACACATATTATGCAAAATTTAATTAAATGCAAATGTTTTGTAGTACATTTAATTTGTAGCACAGTTCATTTGTAGTACATCTACTTTTTTGGTGTCTGACACTGACATTAAACATTTAATCAAACACTCCTCAGATTCATTCTGCAGCAAATGAGCCTTTTGTCACCCGTCATGCACCCATCCCAGACCTGCAAGAAATGGGACAATTTCAAATATAAATATAGGATGAGTTGGTCTCAATACACTTAACTGAATCAATTATACCTGCCTGGATCTATTTCCTCAGAAGGTCACACTCCGTTGCTCTCCTGTATTATACCTGTAGGGGACAAGATTTTAAAGCGGTATTTGTTTAGGAATGCAAACATCTCAAAGAGGGTCAGGGCATGGAGGATGGCAAGCCCACCGCTTCAACTAAGCCCTTCTTCTCCCTCCTGGATTTGATTCTGGGGCAATTCAGCGGCCATGTCTCCCCCCTGTGGCCTCCATGCAGTGGGGTGAAGAAAGGTCAAGTAAACTTATCTTTTTTTATTGTAATATTAGAGACAATACAAACAATAAAAGACATTAGAGAATTTGACTTGAGGGAAAAGGGAGTGTATACATCCAGGTTTGAAGGGGGTGACGAGACAATAAGAATGTCATCTGTTCTTCTTAGAATGAAAGAGAGGGAAAGGGCGGAACATTTAGAAAGGAGAGAAAAAATAAATAAATAATTTTGTGAGGTTCAAACTATTTTCCTTTCATTTCCTTTTTTTTTGTTTAAATATACTCCCTTTTCTCCATCCTTCCCTCTCCTTTCGTTGCCCCTTTGTTTCTTTTGTTAATTGCCTTTTTTTTGCCAGATAGAGTCAGTACAGCTAAGGGCAGCGGGCCTTTTTCCTGGTCACTCCTTGACCCTGAGGGGGGCGTTGATCAGGATGGAGCCATCTTATCTGATGCCACATCCTGGCCTAGAGAGGAGTTGGAGGAGTCTGAGGATGAACGGCCTAAAACAAGAGGGAGAACCCCCGATTGGAGCTTTACAAAAAGGATCTGAAGCAGCAGAAAGAGGCCACAGAGCAGTGTGAGCAGAGGGCTATACTATACAGCAGTTGATAAATAATACCGAACTGACAGAGTCATTTCTGTTTGCATGCTTCTGTGAAGGTCATGTTGTTTGCCTATTGCCTGTGTCCTTCAGAGGTGGAAAGTATCAATATCTTAAGTAGTTTTCTGAATTTATATCCATCACAATCTCCACTGTAGTGACGGGGCAGTGCATAGATAGGGCTTTCTTTGCTAGAGTTATGTTTTGAAGTACAATGTGCTGCACTGCAGCACGAGTTGGTATGTACTTTGACATCACAATTCTTCTTGAAATCATCCTTATCCGGCCCAACAGGTAGCCAAGGGAGAGAGAGCACCGACAGGCGAAAAGCTCCCTGCTTTGAGATGTTACATGGACGATGCAATGACCATCCTACTGACTGCTCCATGTATATCCTCAAAATCAAATCAAAAAGACTTTATTTATAATCAAGGGGAAATTCAGATTGTAGGTCTCTTCAAATCTTCATCTCCTCCTCCTTATTGAACAGTCTTATGGCAGTCAAGAAGAAGGAGTTCTTCTTGTAGCTCACTGATCTCAGACCTCAGACTGTCTACTCTCTGTTGTGTCAAAAGCTGGATACTTAAATGACTTGATGAGCTCACAGCATACGCAAGGCTAAAGATCAACCCCTGCAAGTCGAGCCTGTCATTGTCTAGAGGAAAAAGAAACAGAGTGGTTTTCAGTGCAGGAGGAGAGAAAATCCTACGGGTGGTTGATCAGCCCATCCGAAGCCTGGGATGGGAGTACACAGCAGAGTTGTCTGACAAACAATCCAGAAAGGTCATACAGAAACAGCTAGCAGAAGGCCTAGCCTGGATGGACCACAGTCAACTGCCTGTGTACCAGTTTACTCTTTCAACGGCTCATGTGGCCCTTGAAGATGGCAGTCATCCCATCTTCTCTGGTCAACAAAATGAAGGGCATTGCAAACAACATTAGGAAGTGGCTGGGTCTCCCACGGTGTTTCTCTGACACAGGGCTATTCGGGAAGCATTGCAACTCCTG
>KN486157.1:61695-104291 GCA_000787095.1 Periophthalmodon schlosseri
TACTGGCAAAGGGGGTGAAACATCAATGAACGATCGTACCAGCTGAAGACCCTGCAGCTGACCTCAATGGCACCATAGGAGGTACATCAAGCATTTTTGTAAAGCAGGAATAACATCACCTGAACATCTAAAGCAGCCTTGGTCGTCTTATCTGCCTTTGAACTAGTGGTGGGACAAACTGCTCAGTGGAGATTTATTTTATTCAGGTGATTTTGTACCAATCCAATCTGTTGGACATGTCCTGGTTGAGTGGACCACAAAAATGCAGGAATGTCGCTTAAAATGTGAATGTTTTTTCCCCTTTAACTAATGTAGATTTTTTTTTTTGCAGTGTGTCTCCTGTGACTGCTCAGGAACCTGTGTATCCGTCTCTTCTTTTTCACCGATTTCCAATATACAAAATCTCCATCAAGTGAAGCAGAAAGCACATTATCTTCAGAGAAGGCTCCAGACAGATGCAGGGCCACTGAACTGCGGCCAAACTCAGGAAGCACTTTGCAGGGTAATGAGAGCCAGGAACAGATTTATGTGTTCAGTGAAGAATAGACTGGACTAGATTCTGGTGGACACTTTGTGCGACACTTTTGTTTTGCAGTGTAGTAAATAAACAGCACAGCATGCATTCACTTCAACGACAGCAAATATATTTAAGTAATATATTTATATATATTTATATTTATATAATATATTTGAAGAAAAAATTGTTAACAGAACCGCACAATTTATTTATTATAAATTATGTCAAATCCTCAAATTAAATCAAATCCTGTCTTGTGGAAAATTGTGTCTTGTCCTACCATAATATCCCAAGATTTGAGGTGGACATGTACAAATCAAATATAGATTTTGAAGAATATTGGCTCTCTAACACAACTTAGTGTGAAAACTCAACCTCAGAAGAAAACATCACAGTAGACTTAACAGCCAATCACTTTGACTCCGTCTTACACTACTGTCCAGACCATCACCACCCATTATTATTATTAACACTATAAGAGTGCAGGCTACACACTGTTCCTTTGACCTTTATTTAAACAGACAATTCATGCTCTCTTTTACAGTAGTGTCCTATATGAGGTAAAAGGTAAAAACAGAAACAAAACACACACACAATTCAACATTTCAAAATAATTCAAAGCTGAAGCACCCAACTTTATTCTTGGGAAGAGTTAGATTTTTTTCCCATGGTGCATATTGTAAAAGCAACATTTCCTGACAAAATCCTATTGCTTCACGCTGTCTGCAATGTAGAATATTAGAAGAAGTATTCTGTTTGAAAAAGCTGGTGAAAAGCCGTTAATCTCTCTGGATGAACCTTGTCCTTAACTACAAGTTGTCAGGTGCCCGAAGAATTGTTGAGAGAATTTCCCATGTCACATATTGTATCAAAGGTTTTGAGGGTCATCTGGCCAGTGTTTTTGAAATCAGGACATTTCTGCTGCCATCAAGAAACCGAGATTGTATTCCCATCATGAGTGGAGGAGATCTGGATAAATTCTGCCTGTACCAGATTTTTTCCCATGTTTTTGAGAAAAAATGGTCTCGCTCCAGTACAGATAGATTGCATAAGCAGCTGTTGAGGTCAAAATAAGTTTGTTGTGTACTGTTTCAATCTAATTATAAAGCGTTTTATTGCCTGAGAAGCAGGAAGGGCACTGTTAACATCCTAGTTGTTAGCTTTACCGTGACAGTAAACTCCGCTCTCATCTGTGAGAGTTTTGAAGCGAGCTTATAAACTCATCGTGGTGAATAATTATGATGCTCAGAATGCATAAGGTGAGGAATAACTTTGGACCAATGCAAACCGTTAAAAATGAACTAGTTCTGTTTTTTATGCTTTTAAGAAAATCAGGCACAGTGCATTTAAAGCAACTGTACATGATTTTTTGCATGTAGTTGAGCAAAATGTGTTTTTTTTTCTCCAGTACAGATATGTTGTGAAGGCAGCTCTTAGGGTCAAAATGAGACCACCGTGTGCTGTCCGTTACAATTATAAAGCATTTTCTCCTCCAATAATCACAAAGTGCATTGTTAACGCACTAGTTGTTGTTAGCTTTACCGTGGTGGCTTCACTCTCGTCTCTGAAAGCTGTGAAAGGCGCTTACAAACTCACTGCGCTGAATAATTACGATGCTTGGAAAGTATAAGGTAAGCGAGGAAAATGTTTGGACAAACTTTGAACTACTTCTGTTTTTCACTTTAAAGACGGAAAAAATCTGGTACATCTTTAAAGGCACAAAAATGACCTCAAACTTGCTCTGCACTTGTTTACTTTCAGAATAATTTCATATAATTCTGCTCTATTGTTCTCTGTCAGCCTACCTCTCACCACTTGTTAGTACCCCATTAGCATTTCACTCGCGCCTCGGTGCTGTTTTGTCTGGTATGAGAAGGCTCTTGTAAACAGAACGCAGGCTGCAGACTGAAACAGGGGGCTGGTATATGGAAGACATGGACAAGCAAACAAAGAGGTAATTACAGGAAGTTAGCTCCGGGACCCAAATCTGTGAGGAGCATGGCAAACACAGCCGAGCAGAGCCGAGACACCCTATGCCATAGCTGTTCCATTACCTGCTATCTGATCAAATGAACGTGTGTAATACAGTCCTGACAATCATCTTTTCAGTGGGCTTTCCACATAAAACACACTGCAAAGCCACCTACCATCACAGTATCAAAGAGTAGTATCAAAGAGGCAGTACCGTGCTGACGTTGATTAAAGGTTCGGTTTGCGTAAAGAAGCTGTGCATAGCCTGAGCTCTTACGGTTTCAAAAATGTACTACAATCTAACTGAAAATGGGTTGCCAGATAGTCGACACATACGAGTTCTTCTCACTCTCAGTATATGGACGGCAGCAGAAGCACTGACTAATGACTGGCTGCAGGTGCTGGGGTTTCGTGATGGTACGGATCAGAGAGACGCCTTTTAGCTCTAAACCAACTTGATTTCAGCATTTAAACTAACAACCCAAATGAGAGACTCGTGTGAGGCTCATTCTGCTTTCTGACTGGATAATCGCCTTGAGAACCACAACACCAAATTATAATATAAAGAATTTGACCATCATCATGTCCAATGTTTTTGTAATTAAGAGCATTACAACTGTTATTAGTAAGGGAGATTTGAACATGTTTAAAAATGAATAAATCGGCATCGCACACTCAGATGGCCAAAACATTTCGAGATGACATTTTGGCCAAAAGGCTTCATCTGATAATTTTTAGTAGTCTCTAAACTAAAAACCATCAGGACCATTTTTAAAAGCGCTGCTCCTTGCATTTCAACTCTGTTAAGATATCGGTGTGCATTTTCTGTTTGATCTGAACGTGTTTACCTCATATCTGGACACGGTTCGGTCATGTTTATGGAATTTAAAATCAAAGTCTCGCGTACAGTTCCTTTAAGACACTGCCTTTGGAATTCATATCGACGAACAAAAAACATGGCGACATTTGATATGAAAATAACATTATCAATACGCATCTTTAATGTTACAGGGGGTCCAACATTTGAAATATAAAGCAGGTTTCATATAAACACGGGACAAATAGTCGAATGGTGGTGCCACATGTTCCTGTGAGATTGGGCTGAAACGTAAGAATGGAATCACATATGACCCATGAGGTACAAACTGAATAATGTGGATGTCAGCAGGGACAGCCCCTCCCCCAAACCCTACTGTAAACATGTACTCTGTGCTAACTCACCCAAGCCAGTGTTGGTAGTCTATGCCTCATTGAGATAACCCTTTATGATCCATTTCCATAACATAAGTGTGGTCTATTTTTAGTATTTTAACGTCATATGACAACATTATTATTGTACATACTTGTTTATTGGAGCGCTAGATAGTTGGGTCCAGACCCTGCTCCTAACTTAACCACTTTCTAATCCTAAACGCATTCGTCTCTTAATCCTAAAGCAAGAGTTTGTGACTAGATTTGTATTTAAAGTGAGAATCAATCAGTAACTCATAAAAATAAAAATGTACAGGTCTGGACCAAAGCATCAGTGAGCTAACAGTAATTTTGACTCTCCTCTTGATAACTTTCCAAGCAGAAAAAAGAAATGGAACAAATCACATTTCAGATTAAAAGTTTGGGACAACTGGGTCAATCAATGTGGGATAAATTCTATTCAGACGTGGTTATGGCGGGATATGGGAAAGCGGCAGCGCAAACTCTGCTGCAGAAGCCTTTTGAAAGAAAAAAAATTCAAATAAAGGAAAGTGGACCGGACCAGCCTCATATTAAGGTCAAACAGGAGGTAAAAGACGAAGCCGGATCCTATATAAGATGGTTTTCAAAAGCCTGGTACAATAAGAAGCTGTGGCTAGCCGGTTGAAGTGAAGCTAATGCTCTTTGTTGTTTGTTTGCTTTAAAAAAAAAAAAAAAAATCGCACCTAGAGACCCTACTTGTGTGAAATCGGTGTCCGGGACATGAAACACCTATCTGAGAAGATAAAAAAAACATGAAAACACAAAAATGCACATGGACAACAGCCTAAAGCTATCTATCTATTATTGGAAAAGGTTAACATCGCCACACAGCTGGATGATGGCCACAGATTAGTAATAAAAAAAAAAAAAACTCAACGAAGAAGTGGACAGGAATCGTTACATCCTCTCAAAATTGATTGACTTTTGTGGTGTTAAATTTTGTGGTGCTTTTGAATTGGTTTTAAGAGACCATGAGACCAATGCCTCAAACAACCCAGGCATTTCCCTCCTTGACTCTATGCTGGCTGTGAGTGAAGACTTTATTTGTGACAAAGTGAAAGCAGCAGACTTCATTGCCATTCAAGCTGACGAGACTGTTGTTGTCTGATGTTTCTGTCCAGTGCCAACTAGCACTTGTGCTCTGTTACCATGACCGTAACCACAACGTGCAAGAGCGCTTTTTTTAGTTCATAGTACTGGATAATGCAAACCCTGAAAATATCACGGATGTAGTTTTGGAGAAACTGGGCATATTGATTGCACCTTATGACAAAGCCAAATGAATTGCTCCAGCTTATGATGGAGCAGGCGTTATGAGAGGGGCCTTTGGAGGAGTTCAGTGTAAAGTAATGAACATTTATCATAACACGCACTATGCACTGTTACACACATCAGCTCAATCTCATTATGCAACAAGCAAGGTCTAAGATACCCAAAACTGTTACATTTTTTCGGACCTTGGTGCATTTTGTGCCTTTTTTAGCCAAAACAAACAAATGTGCTTAACAAGGTGGTAGCCCGGAGGCTCCCTAAAACTGCTGCAACGAGGTGGAACTTCCACAGTCGCTCAGTATAAGGATGACCTTCTGAAGTGTTTCTGGATGATCCGGAATTTGGGGAACTTTGTATGGCAGCTTCTGTCAGAGTCACCACATCAAAGATTCACTGACAGTATTAAGATTATCAGGTAAGTGTGAATTGTTTGTAATGAAATTAATAAATGAATAATTAGTAATTGCCCATTTTAGTTGAATCTGATCCTTCATGTCCACTGTGTGTGAGGAGATTCCAGCTGCCAAGCGACACAGAACCACTTTGGTGCCTGCAGAACAACACAGGGTTGCAATAGAGGAAAGTGTTTGATATTTGATTTATTTATTTAAAACAACAAAGACAGTGCACAGATCACATAGTTCTCAAAGAGAAAAGATGCTCTCTCAGATTTAGCTACAAGCTCCTTTCCATCTTCAGTCCCTGGGCAAATACAGAAGAAGTTTATTTATATAAAAGCACCTCTGGCAACATTTCATACACCAATGCTTCCTAAAAATCACAACTAAACAATTCATCTTTAAACGTCAGTGTCCCATAAAATACAAAGATTCAAATTCATCATCTTCTAAAAACACTCAAAATACAATTCATTGTGAATGATATCCTCTAAAATGAATGAACACGTTCATCAGTATTATCCTTTAAAATACAATCCATCAGCAACATGACCATCAAGACAAGTGTCATCAGTCAAAATATGGACACCTGTCCATCTGAGGCTTTCATAAATAGTTTTTGTTATGAGATGTACAGGCTTCTTCTGGTTGGGTTTCTTACTTTATTTTGGGTTTGTTATTTTATCTTCTTTTATTGAGTGACAATCTTATTTAATTAATAAAAAAAAAAATAGTATTTAATATAAGTGCTTTGTCCAGATTAAATACTAAGTTTCTCAGGTGCATTTTCTAAATGTTTCTTTATTAGGAGGCACAGCTGCTGAATAACAGTTCATTGATCAGCATAGAACTAGGCACATCTGGACATGTTGGAATTGCGATGCTTAACTTACTGCTCATTTGTTTCAGTGTATTACATTAGAATACAGTGCACATTTCTTTTCAAACACAACAATTAGTCCTATTTAGACTTAGCTAAGCCCTACTTATGTCGAGGTGGTACTTGGAAAGCCAAAAGTTTGAAAGCCACATTACTTTGTGTCTTATGAAGAACAAGTTTCTTGTTTTGACAGGTCTGCGATGTCATCCTGATGCACACACAGGAGCTCTCCTGCAGCATCTTGTCACCGCAACACTGCTGCATGGTGAGTTGTTCTCACAGCATACTGCAAGGTTTCCTGATTCTGCCTTTGATTTAACAGCCTAGCAAATGCTCATTAAGACCCTAGACAAAACTGCCCCTGATTTATGAAAACAGTGAGTTCCAAAAGTGTAGTGGTGCTGTGTCTCTGTATAATTTTGTATGCAGAACAATCTTCAGGGCACATTTTCAGAGACAGCTAAGCATTCCTGATAAACCCACCAAAGACTGTGTCATCAGAGTATTTGTGCCTGCGATACAGCTCTGTAGATGTGTAGGTGCAATTGTTAAGTGCAGAATGCTCCTGAAACCATTTGAACCTGGGGTAGTACTTGAAGTTACAATGTCCCATATAACTCTACTATGGCAAGTTGATGTAATTAAATATTAAAACATCTTTCGGTGCAGCGTGAGCCACTGTGTTGTTTCCACATGAAAGCTTGTATACTAAGAGACCAAACTCTCCAAAAAAAACCCAAAAACGAAACTAAAACATGCGTGTGTACATATGTATGCAAGTATTTGAAATATGCAAATAGATTAAATGTTTGAAGAGACATGCTTACCATACTAAGCAGAAGAATGTCATAATGAGCCTGCTGACCCTGCCTTTGCCTTGACTGTGTGACCCTGCCCATATCTGTGGCACACTTAAGACTGACCCTGTGTAGGGCTTCAGAGAAAAAACTGCAGCTGGAATTTGAATATTTAGACAGAATTAACACACCAGTGGTTAGGCTATAGTCCTGTCTGATTATTTTTCCTCATATTCTGATCAATTTATAGCTTATTAATCAACTTGCAGGTACGTGCAGGTTTACACAATGTAACTGTGGACGCCTATAATGCAAAATCAACTTTTTAGAGCTTTTAATGATGAAGTTGTATTTTGAGTGATTCATGCATGTTTGAGTAATCTTTATGGAGCTCAACAGTCACATAGTTCCCCAAAAATTCAAATATCAAGAGTTTGAAGACATTGCCAGGGCTAAGCAGCTATGTGCTAACTTACAGCCATAACTCAGTTGTTTTAAGTCCAAAAAGCACATTTAAAATGCAAGATTCTGTGAAATGTTTTAATAACTTAACCATTTTTAAAGTTTCAGAAACATATTTTACATAAAATTATGGGTCTTGTAGTAGGTTGACCAGATGTCCCTGTTTACCCGGGACAGTCCCAGTTTTGATCCCTGCGTCCCCTGTCCCAGTAGATTTATCCAAAACCACTGATTTGTTTTGTCCCAGTTTTATGCAAGGAATGTCCCAGGTGTCCCTATTTTTGACCAATTTGATGACCACCAACAGTAAAGAGGGGCATAAATTGTCATTTATTTAACCAAAATACAAAAAAAAAATGTGCTTGAAAATTACCAGAAGACAAAGAAAATGTTCTCAGTTGCACTGACTGGAGTCCTTCACAATTACCAACCACCCCAAACCCCGGTACCCGGTTTTTGATTTTGAAAGTCTGGTCACCCTACGGTCATTTAGTTACCACATAGCTGATTGATGCTGAGCAAGCTTTCAAACTCTATGTTCCAATGGCTCTCTGTTCTGACATTTGTTGAGCTGTAGGCATAGACTGTATCAAGAAGTGGAGTAAGTGAGTGTCACACCTAGCGTTCGACTCCAGTCAAATGAAGCTCGTTGAGGCTAGCAGTTATAGGGGCGAATTTCGAGCCTAGTTCAATATTTGGAATTACGACCACGAGTATCATAGCAACCAAACAGCCAATTCGGAGCGAGGCTGTTGAAGGTAACGCTCCTTCATGCCTGCACTGCTGGTTTAGCAGGGAGCGAGCATTTAACTGCGCTGTCAATCAAACCTGTTGCAGGAGTAACCTCGGGGGGAAGAAGGCACCTGATTTGTCTGTTATTAATGTTCATATCTTCATTTACAAACAAAATGACGAGTCTGACAGCAGCAGTCACAGAGAATGCCGCAACAGTTTTCAATAAAAAGTGAATTGGAGCCAGAGTCGATGGAGGAACACAGCTTGCGTCCATTATATAAACAGTCTATGGCTGATAGTTAATATCCACTATTGAAGTTGATTGTAAGTTATCTTATTTGTATTTATTTGGTTCAAACACATAACAGTTTGGTCTCTGGGTTCATGTTTTCTTCTCTAAAATAATCAGGAAGTTTGTGAAAATAGTTTTTAAGGGCAGTGAGGTGGCACGCCAACTGCACCATTCCATGGAGGTGGAGCGTTGGGGCCATGCTTCGGGGCATTCTCCATGGGGACAGATGTGTTTTGTGCCATGCTGTGGAATGTTGTAGTTCGGGGAGCGGCGTTTCCATGGGGGTCACCCTAATCCAGGCCAGGTGAGGGTCGGGTTTGTGCAACAAAAACAAGGCAAAGGCAAAAAAAGAAAAAAAAAGAAAGTTGCCCCTCTCACTGCAGTAGCTTTTGGCAGACTCGTCATTTTGGTCGCTCTACATGATCCTGGGGTTATTTTTTCGCTATTTTGTCCGTAAATCAAGATATGAACATTAATAGCAGACCAATGATCCGCCCTCTTTCGCCGGCATGCTATTATAAGCACGCAGTTGTAATCAACACAATTTGATGGCAGAAATGCTCAGGGAGAAGACCTTGTAAACAGAATTAATAAAACCATCGTGAATGAAGCTACAACTGAAGTATGTTTTTGATGGAGGAACAGCAGTGTAACATGGTTAAAACCACAAAAATGTCAATTTTGCACAATATGTTTACTTTAAACCCTGATGAAGTGTTACAAGCAGAAAGTCTTGCAGTTGATGTGTGTATAATGTCCATGCAAACACAGGGGACAGAGGCCGTAGGGAGGACATCCAGCTTTAGGCAGTCCCAGCCTCATCAGAGCCATTCATTAACAAGCCACAAGCCCCAGGACATAACAGTGCCCTGAGCCAACCTGCACCTGCAGCTGACTACTGCAGACAACATGCACTACTCATACTCTCTCCGAATGCCCTGTTTTCTCTTGTATTACTCAAACAGACACTTTTCTTCCAATTTCTCCAATTGATAAGTCTCTGTAATGCTGCGTTGGATGTCTCTAGTTGGACACGTTTGTATTTGAGGGCAGATGCCTCCGGCGCGTCTGTTGTGGTCTGCGAGTGATTTTGGATGTTTTGTTTTCCCGTTTTTTTCGTGAATGATGGCAGACCAGGCTGAGAGTGGCTTTAGTGTATAAATTACATAAAATCCATCAATGGAGGCAATTGTGTCTGGGTCCATGACATAATTCAGAGGCGTTCCAAGTTTGGAGTTTCATCAGTTGCTCCAGGCACTCCATCTGGATGACCACCGCTTTCAGCTGTACTTTAGTCTCTCCCAGGCCCAGTTTTGATGACCGGCTGTCCCGCATTGGTGCGCGGATAAACTACCAGGACACCAACTACAAGCGCTCGATTCCAGCGGCATAGCGCCTGTCCATTTGTCCTCGGTCAGCAGATATAAATATTAGTAATTCTTCAAACTTATTAGCAATGAAAAGTAGCTTAGAAATTTGAAAGGTATTTCTAAATTATTTGAAGTTATTGTCTCTTCTTATACAAATAATAATCATAATATAAAAATAAAATAGGCCTATAATAGTTTGTTAATAGTTTCAGGTTAGATTGTAGTACATTTTAGTACAAGTACATTACATTTACTGTTGTATTTTTGTTTCTTGCCATTGGAGACTCATACAGGACGATTGGGACCAGCTTCAGGGTTGGTGTTTCTAGTCTCCACCATCATCCCAGATGTGGCAACAGTCATCTGGGACTCCCTTTTGGGGGAGTTTATGGCTGTACCACAGCAGAGGACTGGAGGTCCATTACAGAGGAGTCTGAGGAGCAGTGGAACTTCCCTCTGTGCTTTGGGGCAGTGGATGGGAAGGATGTGAGGTGAAAGTCTCCCCCCAGTTCACGATCCCTCTTCTTCAGTTACGAGGGGGACCATTCCCTGGTTCTGCTCGCTGTTGTTGACGCGACATGGTGGGCATGGCCAGACGAGCGATGGGGGGATGTGGTCAACTCCGCCTTTGGTCAGGCAGTGTGTGAGTGCATAAGCAGATCATAGGGGACCCCACATGATCACATGTCTTTGTGGTAGATGAGGGCTTTCCACTGCAGAGAAACATGCTATCCTGGACGTGAAGGATGACGTACCCGAGAGGAGTGAATCTTCAATTACTGCCTCTCACGGGCACAGTTGGTGGAAGATGCATTTGGCATCTGGACCTTACAATGGAGAGTGTTTTGCCGGAAAGTGGAAATCTGCCCAGAAATTGCAGAGAAGTGTGTGAAGGCAATTTCCACCATCCATCTCCACCACGACTTCATGAGGGCTACAGCAGCGGGACAAGCACCTGCACCAAGGACAGCTGGGGCACAAGGAGAGGAGAGAGGAGGAACTTCCAAATGTGAGGCGGATGGGTGCCAACAACAAATCCCAAGAGGCCACAAGGGTGAGGGTGGTGTTCAAGGCCCATTTCTGTGAAGAAGGAGCAGTGCCATGGCAGCCCGCAGAGTAGTCATGTCCTCTACAGAAATGACCCACAACGACTCTTTTAAGAGTCACCCACTAAACTATAGAGAGCTTAACATTTTAGTGTCTATGGTTACTATTCATTATATTTATTCACTTAGCAAATAATAAACTGCGTACATTTTAAGACTGTATATTTTGTGCTGCTTTTTGTTTCTTGTTTGCAGGTAATGGCTGCCAGGACTGGGCTGCTGACTCATATATTCAAGATTGACCCTAATTACCAGGTTAAACAGGGAAATTAAAACATACAGAGATGAACTTAACTCTTGTCTGTACTTCTTTGATGATTTATTTACGGTCTCCAATTGGTAAGCGTTATAGATATGTAAATATGGTATACATTTTGTCAACAATTACTGACATTACCCCTTACAAATTACACAGCATTATGAAAAGGTGCATGATGTATAAAGACCAAACCTTTCATAATAATAATAAATAAATAAAAAAATACATCAAAATTAATAACAATACAGATTAACAATATAATATAATTTTATTGACTATTTATAGATGGGGAATAGAAAGGACCTTGCACGGAGGAGAGGAGAGGGAAGTGAGGGAACATATGAAGAAGAAGAGAAAGGAGGGTCTGTTTCCCCCCCTGCAGACGGTGCCGCCTCAATCTACACAGTGGGCTCCAATGGTTCCAAATTTAAAGAAAAAGTAGTATTTTCATATAGTAATAAAATTTTACAAAATCCTTACAATGAGGTGGCACCTTCTGCAGGAGAGGAAGCAGAGACAACAAAAAGTGCTCATCTTCAGACTGAGCATGTGAAGGAGGAGAAGGTCAGTCCTGGAGTGTCGCTAGCAGCTGGAGGGCTCCAACGACTCCAGGGACCTCTTCTTTGCTGTTCTCCTTGGTGGGCCTGCAAAAGAGAAAGTGTTACAACAATGACGTTTAAACAAAAATTAACTGGTATAGTTAAACAACAAACAGTAAATATATACATTTAATCTAAAATTGAAGACTGAAGTTGCACAACAACTTCATACAGTGTTATGAAAGTCTGACTACAACTTAATGCCTTTACACACCTGTGGGTGCAGCAGAAGGTCCAGCCTGCCCTGCAGAAGCAGCAGCAGGCAGCTCTAGGCGCCCCTGGTGGTGATTTTTTTAATCAAACGCCATTCACTACACGAGTAGTCCCTAACCAGTGTACCCAGTGGCACTTCAGAATACAGCTCCCTGCAGCGTGCTAGAGTGAGCGCGGCCCCGTCAGTGGATTGGGTGATCAGATGTCCTGCTTTGTGTGGGACTGCACAGCATTTTCATCTCAAATCCTGCATCACACAAACTGGGGCTGTGTCCCACATTTCACTATTGGCAGCAAAAAAATGATTTTCATCAGCAGACGTACAGAGCCCTTTGCAGCAGCCACTGTCCTCTCACCACTTCCACTCATGTAAGTGTCCACTGGTGTCAGAGCATGTGTTATAGTAGGCTATGTGATGTGAAATGAAAGAGACACGAGAGGCGCGTGGTCACCGGAGGCGAGCGCATGGCCCATACAGTCTATTTATTTATTTATTTGATTGTGACATTACATGTTAATGGACACATATGATACAACATGAATGTAAACATACTGGATTATAGCCAAAGGCTAACTTCCATCCGTTGTCCCATGGGGCTGCGTAGGTTCCCACAACATTTATGCATGTTAAGGAACTGCTTATATGACAACGTAACACTTCCTGTCTCTGTCAAAATTAAAACCTGTGTATTTACCCACTGCAAAACAGGCCTTATTGTGAAAACACTGACAATGCACAGACTCAGGCTGTCCAGTCCAATGTTTTATTTAAGATGAATCTTTATTGCTTTGGTTCCTGGATTTGAGCTAAATATTGGTCAAAATACCACAGAATACAGGAATGAAGGCGTCTTGTTTAAATGGGAAGCGGAGCAATGAAAAAAAACAAACATATTTTTCCATATGGTTGATTTCCATCTGGTCACCCTGTCAGTGAAAGCTCCTGCTCTTGTTGTGGAGGCGAATATCCAACTTGAAAACAACTTCACTGCGGTAAAGAACAACACTTCAAAAAGGTCAATTTAGCATATGTCACTTTTAACACGATTTATCCCAGCCAACGCTGATGAAAGAAGACACGGTCATGGCGCTCTGCCCTCAGCCTCATCTAACAATGGTACAACTGCCCTGCTAACGCTAACTGCACCATTCTCATAACTGTCCAGACTCCATCATGGATATTACATGGAAAATGACTTGTGACTGCAATATGTCACCTTTCTGGGGAAGGGTCTGTAGCCTCATGGTCTCAACGGAGAACTTACTGCTTTGTCTAGGATGCTATTAAACTTGCATATCTCCATGGAGACAAGCAGGTGATGCCATCAGGCCAAGTTAACAGATCAGACGTATGAAGACACAACCTCACTCACACTAAGAATGCATGTTTTTCTAGGCATTTTGACAAAAAAGTTGAATAAATGCAAGATAGATAATGTAAATGCCATGTTGAGGAACATTCAAGGTAATGCAATAGAGGTTATGCACTGAAATAATTGTGTGCCTCTAAACATTATGACTGACTGGCACTGGCTATGGGCAGCATAACAGACAATGGCCTTTATTTACGAAACTGCCGTACGGCGAAATCTGTGCATAGATTTGGTGTAAGACCAAAACTATGTGCTCTCCAAGAGCTATCAAAACTGATGTAAGCGCATGGTCTGGAGGTGGCGTACGATTTACACCCATTTCAGAATTCATAATGTATGTACTGGAAAATGACAAGCAAACTGTGAAACACACTGCCACATTATATCCAAGCAACATTAAAGTCAGATGGACAATAAGTTAATAATAACTCATGTAGTGTAGTATTATATTTACTGATGGAACTTTATTCTCCAGATCTTGACAAGGCAGAAGTTGTGAAAAGCATTTAATAGACTGGAAATAAATGTCACTCTTCATTGGTGATTGTCATTGCTTCATTGTGTGGAAAAGCCTACTTCATTGAGTGCTGCAATCACCTGTTCCAGAGCCCCTCACATCAAAAGCACAACACAGGAGAGACTACAAGGTTCTGGTCACTCAGAAGTCAGTCAGCAGGTCTTCAGCTGCTCTGAGCTCTGTGCGTGTGAGCTCATCACATGTGACTGTGCCGGGAGGGCAAAGTGCATGACCAGTGAGGCTGCCCTAGTGGCACATTGTGAGTGTTGTGAGCACGATCCCTTCTCCACGTTGCTCAGGCTGAGACGGATGCGGCCCTGCCCACTCCCCGTGCGAGGGCAATGCAGGGGGCTAGTAGTCCAAACGTGCGACACACTCCTCCACAGGACTCATTTGGGCATCATCAGGTTGACCATCACTGTTTTGGCTCTGACGTTTTTTAGTAGCCACTCGTTTAGTTTTTCTTTTTAGGTAAGACCATTTCTTTTTTAAGTAGTCAAACCAGACATCCTACATTAATAAACTGAACTGAACTAAATTCTCAAACCAGAATTATACATTTTATGGCACTCAGACTTTTGGTAATGAACTGATTAACAGCAACTTACTTCTGCAAGTGTCTTGTTCACACGTCCAACAGAGTTCACGGTGTCAGTGATTGTTCTCCACGCCCGAGGTGATAGCCTCCATTTCCACCTTGGTGAAGTTCTGCTTCTTAGCCATCCTTTGTCCCTCCATGGCGTAAAACGACGGCACGTTGAGACAGAACTGTGAATATGTATGGGCGTGATCGTGTTAACACTCTGACACCCCAATATTTTAAGCCACATTCATACCCTTCTTGTCACAAACGGCACAACACATTAAACTGGACTGAATACACTTTTTTTCTAAATGTCAGTGGCCCAAATCTCTTCTCAACTTGTCTTCTATCCAAATATATTAAAAAAAACTAACCTTTTGAGAATTATTTCAGATATGGACTATTACGAGCCACTTTGTCCAGGGTAGGTGGCACGTAACGAAAAGATGTAAAAACCGGGCGTAGAACAAAAACGGAAGCGTGGAGATGTGGTCAAACATTAAATAAGATTTTTTTTTTTTTAATTACTGAAAAATGCATACAAAGTAAACACCTAAATAATACAAAAATTACTACAAATAACTGAAAAGTCGCTGCAATGGAGGACCCACTGGTCACTGATCTGGTGGTGGCGGCAGCTCCAGGCTTTTATCCCCCAGTTGATAACCAGCAGACCAGGTGCGGCTCATCAACTGGTGGGTGGATCTGGGTGGGTGGAGGCAAAGCCAAGAACCAAAACAGGACTAGTCCGAAACATGGACCATTTGAGGTGCAAGAGTCTACATTTTTTACACCCCCAAAACACAAAATCTGCAATATTTCCAAAAATAAAAGTCTGAAGTGGATTATTTGAGTTGATGTTGTTAGACCCTTACATATGTCAGTAATTTAGAACAACACTGATTTTGGTGTGTTATTGTGTTTTGAATTATATCGATTTATTTAAAAAAGTCACGTTCGTATCTTTCGTGTCAGAAACGGTTCCCGACACATTAAAGTGGACCTATAAAATAGGACTAAATTAACATTTTTTTCTACTTTAAACTACTCAAATCTTTTGTCAAATGGTTTTCTGTCCAAACATATCAAGAAACTATCAAATTTGTTAAACTTATTTTATATATGGGCCATATTGTTATTTTTTTTAGATGCCAAAAATACAAAAATTGCTCAATTTTCAAAAATAAAAGTCTGAAGTGGATTATTTGAGTTGACATTATTAGACATATGTCAATCATTTATATCAACACTGATTTTGGTGCATTATTGTGTTTTGCACAGCAGCAGATTCATTGTTATATCATAAACATTGAACATGGTTTAGAGCACTGTACACATATAGTGCATTTACTGTAGGAATATACAATTAAATTTAACTTTTGGCTTTATTTTGATAATAAATACATTGACAACATGTGAATTTAAACAAATAATTTGGGGATTTTCTAATGAATTAGTTCCATTTTGAACAGGTCATCAAACATAAAGTGTTTGAACAGGTCCTGTAGTCCAAATCTGAGAAGAGCTCAGCATGTCCTCAGGGGTTAGGGAGATCGTTACAGGGCCCATAAGGATTTAGATATTGTGTGGAATAAAGTCTTTTCATGACTTTTCTAACACATATGGCAATTCTGATTTTCAGTATATATGTTTTGAAACCAAGATTCGGTTTCAGTACAAAATTTAAACTTTAAGACTGAAAAAGGGAATTGCTAAATGAATACAATATATACTCCGAAATATTTACTTTTCATATTCTTTTCTAAACATCTGTTTTACTAAACATTTGATGTTTTACAGAGTTTGTTGTTTATTTACAGAATATGATGGTTACTGTGCTCTAAAGCGAGTTGCCCTGGATCCAACCAGCAGCTCACAGCTGAAGCCCCTTCTCTGCAGAGGCCATGTTTGTGAGAGCCATTTCTGATGTCATGGTGCTCACATGACCCACAGTTTGATTTCAGTCTGACTTCTACAGTTTCTCTCCTGGTCACTGTCACAGACCATCTCTGTGCTGCTGCTGCAGATTCTAGATCAGGGATCACCAACCTTTTTGAAACTGAGAGCTACTTCACGGGTACTGAGTCATACGAAGGGATACCACTTTGCTCTTCTGAAATAACAGATTTGCTCAGTTTGTCTTTAGTTACACATTATTAATAATGATTAATAATAATCATCTATGTGAAGACACTGATCACGTTAATGATTTCTTACTATAGTTATCAACAATAACAAGCAAGGTGGAAACCGATATCAATATTCAGCAGTTTAACTTAACACTTTATTCATCTCAGTAATTGAATTTACATTTTCAGATGATCACTACATCTGATAGGAAAAATGTCCCATTTTCACTAGCCACTGACAAACAAAACAACAAAACAAAACATGAACTATGTTGCACCATGTTTCAAAAAGTTATCAATTATGTAATGTTAAGGAAAAATCGACTTACATATTTTTAAATAAATCTTGATTGTTTTTTGTGACTTTTTCGCCGGTTTCGTAAAAAAAGACTGTTGCTTACCCAAAGCTGCCTTTAGCTCACTGGCTTTTTCTGCCCGTAGTGCGCTTCCCGGTGGGTAATTAGCATGGTATTAGCGCGGTATTAGCGTGGTATTAGCATGGTAGCTTTTGTGACACATAGTGAAGCATTTTTCCACATTGTGCCACTTTGCCGTCGCCACAGTCGCCAGAGCAAATGAGACACGCAGGTTTCGTTTACAGTCGTAAAAAAGAACTCTTCTTCCCATTCGTTGTGATAGTGATACATTTTCTTTCTTTTTTCTGTCATGTTTTTACATTCAGCGCTCATCTTCGCAGCGCCCGCGTGCTCACTATCCACGAGCACGAGTTTTGTCACGTGCACAACACTAACCTTTGAACTAGAGGAGGTCAGAGTTCACCTTAACTTATCTAAACTTCATGCATAATGAATATATTTTTAAGATACTGTCATTTTTAAATCTATATAAATGTAAGGGTGATTAAAAAAATAGCAACAGAATAAAATTAAATTTTAGATGCAGCTCACTATTGAGTTGTGCTATTTTTAGAACCAGCCTGCGGGCGACTCATGCAGCCCTTAGGGGTGACATGGTGCCTGCGGGCACAGTGTTGGTGACCCCTGCTCTAGATCCATGTGCACAGTAACACTCCCTGTGTTTGCAGATATGTCCTGCCCAGAATCCCACCCCTACCAATAGTTTTAGACCATAAAAACATTTATACAAAAGACAACCACTGAAATATAGTTTTAAAGAAACTATAAACAAAAAAGAGCATGGAGGACTGGCTGGATTTAACGTTATGAGATGACAGGAGCAGTAAGGCTTATTTTGACTCAATACAAATAAAGCGTGGAGTATTCTGATATCTTCTAGATATTCTATACTTTTTTCTCAGGTTTAGGTTACCCTTACTGTAGTAAGGGTAAATAGGGGTCAGCAAGAAGCCTGATTTTTTTTTTTTTTTTTGTCCCTGGGCTATAGTTCATACACCCGATCTTCAGTGTTGTGTTCAGGATTATTCAAGACCTAATCAAGACCTAAAAAAAGAGGTCAAAGTGAAAGTTGTACCATGTCTATGGCCCTTATAATTCCCTCAGTCATGTGCTAAATCAATATTTCAGGACAAAATTTTACTGTGTTTTTTTACGTTTGATTCCAAAGGGTACCAACGTAGGCAAAAATCCTAGCACAGAGATGGGAGGGGTGAGGTGAGAGCTGAAGGTGCCATTTTAAATTTTTAACAAAACTAACATTCTCTGGAAAGTTTCATAGCATGACGGCAACATTACCTAATTATTTTCAACGGTGAAAAAAAAGTTTGCAAAATGTACACAAACTGTCCCCAAGGGTGTCAGAGGGTCAATTACGATTTCCAGCTGTCATATTTATTAAGGTCAGGATAGGCGTACACACAAAATCGCTCGGTGTGCACAGGTTGATAAATACCACGGGCCCTCTGCTGTTTGCAAAAATATACACTGTGTACTGGTTTTCTACGACTTACTTGATTTTCTTGTTTCAAATCTCAGGTAAGTATTTAGCAGAGCTGTATTCTTTTATAGGAGCTCTTTCATTTTTATATGTTTTGAGCTTTTACAGAAGAAAATGCCATTACTTGACACTGACAATCATAATTTTGCCACTCACTCTAAAAATTTGGAATGTTGTAATGTCATCTGCATAACCTCTATAACATCTCCATGAATATGTGGCAAACCCTCTGCCAGAAAAGTCACTAACTGCATCTATAACAAGTTTTTTAAAATTTTAATACTGGGAAATAGTTTATTATAGTTATAACATTTGCTTGGCCATGTGGCGTAATAAAATGAAAATTTCTTGGACTCATTTCAAGCACCGTTTTACTCCACTGATCCATACAGCTGACACGCTATTAGACACATTACATTTCTGAAAAAGATAATAAATGTATGAAATTGAAATGTTTTTTATGATTAAAATAACCCAGCCTTTACATTGACAGTTAATACAAATTTCACACACGACCAGGATTGCAAATTTAATTAATGGGCATATGATTGATGTTACGTGTAATGGCGGTTTGGTGTAATCCTGGATGCATATTGAACAGTCTTTCACATGAAAACTGTAATGAGCACAGATAAAGGAGCCACTGGGAAATGAGCTTATCCAGACGAGTGACCGAGAACCTACTTTACTAAAATTAGCATAAGAACTAACAACCATATAATTTAACATGTAAAATGTTACGTTATGTTGGACAAATCTCAACAGACTTGGGCCTATAGCAAGCGACAACAGTTTGACAAAAAATGCTATTTGGTTTCGTCAAGCAACTGTAAGGATGTTTGTTTTTGGTGTAAGTGTCAAAGAGAACCGTGTATCTGAAATGTAAAGTCTGAAGCCGAGCAGTAATGTATTCTATGTTTGTGCCACTTACTGGTATTCACTGTTTTTAACATTAGCATTAGTACATCAAGATAAAAGTGTAATAGCTAAGTGAACACTCTATACAGCACATATCCTAATGGAATAAGTTTACTGTAGAAAATGGAGTTTGTTGTAAGTTATTAACGCGTAATATTGACAACAATTTGTTTCAGCGGTCTAAAAATGTAAAAATGCCCAGGACAGTCCCTATGCCCTATGTCCAATGTCCCAGCAGATTTATCCAGAACCACTGATTTGTCCCAGTTTTATACAAGAAATGTCTATTTTTGACCAACTTGATCCTCGCCAACCGTAACGAGGGGAATATATTGTCATTTATTTAGCTAAAATACAGAACACTGTGCTTGAAAATGACCATAAGGCAACAAAATACACTCCGTTACAGCGACAGATGTCCCTCAGATTATGACTGACCCACAAGTGAGTCGAGAATGCACAATGTTACGTGCTGTTTTCACAATTTTACCAACCATCTCAACCCGGATGTGTCCCAGTCTTTTTAATTTTCAAAATCTGGTCACCCTTAGCACGCCGCATGCTCCCATAACTCTCGGTGGTTTTGAGGTAACTTAGCGCACAGTGTTTTAAACATGTGGATGCTATCTTCATGCAAAGAATGTAGAATGCAGACTTTACACTCACTAGTGATGCGCGGGTCAGATTTTTTTCTGACCCACCCAACCCGAGTTAAAATCAAACCCACCCAACCCGAAGAAATGGATTCAAATGTTAAGACACAGCGCTAAACCTGTGCACATTTGGCACAGGACGACTTCGCACAGCGCACGTTGTATTAAGTTTTTTATTCCTTATGCTTTTATTTAGAAATGTATTTTTGCTGTGTGTTTAATCACCCAACTCTCAGCACCTGCGGCAAACTGGTTTACCTTGTTTTTAGCCAATGAATGGACAGACTGATGGGGCAAGTCAATTGGCACAAAGCATTCTAAATAAGAAGGGGAAATTCAAAAGAGAGGAGAGACGCAGTAGAATCTGGGGAAGGCGTGTACATGGGGGCAGGAGCAGCAACGGATGGCAGCAGCAACTATCAGCAGTGTCTGTCACCCAGAGCTCACTCCGGGTTCAGACTGTACGCGGTGCAGCTCCAAGTATTCCACATAGTAAAAAAGCTCAGGGGGGATGCTGTGCAGTCCAGTGGTGCCCGCGGAGGTGCTGCAGGGCCCTGGATAAAATCCGCTGGATTCTATTTTTGCAGGATGCTGGAGCTGACCGCAAGCGTTTTCCCTTTTTTTTTTTAAATTATAATTTCAAATATACAATAGTATAAACAAAAATAGCAAGAGGGTTACGCATTTTCATTTACATTCACAGGCCATGTGCAATAATAATACTGTATTACAAAATGTAAAACGATAAATACAGTAATACATTTTATATTCCAAATTCTGTACATAGTGCTTTTGTTTTTAAGGCTTTTGGGTTAGTACAGAGAGTTTATATAAGAGGATAATAGAGACTGAAATACAACAAATTTGGGTTTCTGGCTAGCAAATTTACAACAATGAATATGATATTTTGATAATATTAGGATTAGATTCAAGACATTTTTTTTTTTTTTGCTAAAGTACCTTTTTTGAAAAAAACAAAAAGTACATGATTTGCATTAAGTTGTAGATTTGTATCAAGCTTTCTATTCACAAACATAAGTATGTCATTCCAAAAGACATGGGTGACTTTCCCTTCATAAGTAAATAGTTATCGTGTGAACACGTGATCTCGCACGTGCAGACTCAAAGGCGGTCACCATAACAGCAGAGCCTCCGGTTCTCATCTGAGTGTCACATCGCAACTAAACTGGTCCTACACAGGAGTCGGAGCTGGACCATGTGCTGTCTGAGGCGTCATGGAGCCAAGGTGTCCACATGAAGCCAAAGTATGACGCTGAATACGGCAGGCGTGCAGAGATTCTCTGCCCTGTCCTGTAAGTGCCACTTTTAGTGACTGATCTGCTGCTGCTGCCTATTGTGTGTGTGTTGCAAAAGCACTTGACTGCTGCAAATTTGTCTTGCAGTGGGGCTTGGCCAGTTGCAGGCCTGGAGTGAGGACGGAGAAGGGAAGCCAGAGTGCGTTGCCTTTTACAGCACGCGGGCAGGGTTTCTCTGCCCTGCCCTGTAAGTACCATTTTTGTTTTGCTCTGGCAGGATTATACTACCTGGCCACATCAGCACCTTAATTCCCATGAAGCGGATGCGAGGGTCGACCTCTATGCACAGCTAAACAGAACAAATACATTTTATTCGGTAACACCTGTGGCAGGGGCCTGAATATAAGAGCAGTATTCCGTACATGTATATTTTTTCCACATATTGTAAATAACACATGGTTTGTGTTTTTGGGAAGTTCAGATAAAATAAACCAAAACTGAATTTTCATCTCAGCCATTGTGTTTTTGTAGTGAGCCCACAACTCTGATTAACATGAATGGCACCAGGCTCTGTGTACCACTATTCTTACCTTATTACACCTGGAAGGGTCCATCCTTGGGTTTCAGAATGATTAAAACTTAGGACCGTTGCCAGTGATTATCAATTTAAAACAATATTAGGCTACATCTTTTGAATGGGAAAACGAGTTCCCAGTTAGTTCCCAATGTGGTCGGTCATGGGGCGCTGTGAAAGCAGAGCAGCTGGGAGTCATTACTTTTTAATGACACTGAATGGCTCCTTGTCTTTGTCATTATCGCTGTGTTTAAATGAACCTGCTCCTCATTTGCACTATCAGATCCATTAGCAGAAGTGATGATTCTCCATCGTGGGACTCAATAAAACATGAGCATGTCTTCAGCTCGTTCCATTCAGCCTCAGCCTCCACAAATGAAGCAGTATTTGTCCGTGTTCGCGTTTATTTATTTATTTTTTTGTCTGTAAGATTGATGGATGTCACAGTACTTACATGAGGTCTTATTGGGTCTTCAGAGGGTAACAGGCCAACAAAATGAGGGTAGTTACGTTCTGTCTCACTAGTCCAGAGCACTGGTCACTGCTGAATAACTGGGCAGCTGGTTTTACCTTCACTGTCTGCTGCCACCCCTGGATGTGTGCCATTCTGATTTTGTTGCTTAGCCTCAGACATTTCTTTTCTTGAAGTTTATACAGCTCCATGATGTATGGGAAACTACTGCTCCTCAGGGTGGAAAAAATAAGGAGTCATGTCACTTATGTCCAGTTTGGCACCAAGGTCATGGATCATGGTGATGTTTTGGCTTGGTCCATAACATGTCAGAGAAACAACCCTATGGCGTCAAAGTGAGTAAGACCTTATCTTACTATGTTGGCCCTCTTATTTCCAGTCATTCTGTGTATTTTCCATGATTTCTTGATGGCAGCAGTCCATGAAAAACTAGGGCTTGTGTGGCTATGGCGTTTTAAATTTCTCCAGTGCCAATATCTGCATAGCCATAGATCAGATCTAAACTCTTTTTGCTTGTGAATGTATATTTCATCCAGCATCAATGAACTATTATTGTTCTCAGAGTGTAACAAAGAATGCCACTGTAAATCCGGGATCTGTGGAGACGCTGCACCACTGCAAATATATGGCGCAAAGCTAGATTGAACTTTTCTGTAACAAAATCATAGTCTTTTGCTGAGTCCAGTAAAAGTCCAGTGTGGCTGCAAATAATCTCAGTTCAAATTGTCTTTTGTTATTTTCTATCCTTTGGAAAAGTTCCTTTGGAACATCATCCAAATAATCCAAAACAGCAGGACACTGATTAGAGATCAGCAACTTTAGTTGAAGAAGCACAACGACGTCCCTTAAAAATGACAGCTGATCATGGGCTGTACTCAGTTTGTGTTTTAATATTTTAAGGGTGTTTGTAATATTGTAACTGATCCAAACTACTCTTGTTTTCTTTTGCATTGCCTGGAATCACAACTGTTACTCTGACAAACTGCCATTACAATAAAATGTAACGTGGTGATCTAAATATGTTATGTGTTAGCAGTTAATACCAGGAGTGGGGACTTATAAGTCGTGACTTGGACTCAATTCAGACTTGAGTCACTATTTTGAGGACTTGAGACTTGACTTGATAAATGGACTAAGATTTGGGACTTGAAGGCCAATAAGTCGGGATGTGACTCGGACTTGAGCACTGTGACTTGAGATGACATGATGCTTCCCAAAAAAAAAAAAAAGTTTTTAGTTTTGTTTTGTTGCAGCAACAATTATAAACAGAGGGAACTACATAGACCATGGTCCTTTGCTCCATTTCGGTGCAGACTACATGAAGAAATAACTGTAATTCTTTAGATTATGACAATAATGATTCTCACTAAGGTCTTGTAAAAGCATTTTAATAAGAAAAAGTAGCATATCTACAATTGTGTTAGCCTCCAAAATATTGCAATAAATATTGTGCCATGAGATTTGTATATTATTACATCCCTATTTGTTACTATGACTTTTTTAAGTAGTACAATTTTGTGTAAAAAAAAAAAAAAAAAAAAAAAAATGTGATTTGTATATGATACTTTGGTTCAAAGACTTGAAATGACTTGAAGCTCAGAGCAGAGGACTTGGATTTGACTTGGACTTGTCAACTTGTCCACCAGTAATCTGACCAGAAGTGAAGAAGTGGCTTGGATGAGTCTTCACTCCTACAACTTTTTGTCCAGTTTACAGATTTGAATTTTTCTTTTACTATGGACTTATGGACAGGGATTTGGTCCCACCTCTGGTTAATATCCCATAGAAATAAAATACCCTCTCTCTAACTCTAACTCTTATGCTCTTCATACCACTTTTTTCACTTTTGTTCTCAAAGGCCTTGCACCCGCTTTGCAGCTCTTGAGGTCAAAATAAGTTGTTAGTTTTTACTGTCATGGCAAAGCTCTGCACTGGTTTCTGACAGTTGTGAAAAGTGCTTATAAACTCATCATGGCAAATAATTAGGATGTTCAGAATTCTTAAGATAAGTGAGGAATAACTTTGGACCACTGTAAACCGGTTAAAATGAACTAGTTCTGTTTTTCAAAGTTTAAAAGAGTAAAAGCTACACTATCAGGTACAGTATCTTTAATTTGGCCATAACTATTGCCATGGCGTTTTCATCACTAGACACGTAGAGCCCTTTGCAGCAGCTTTTATCACATTGTGACATTTTCAAAAGACGTTTTGCGTTCATAAATTGAATTAAAATGATCATTTCCACTACAGTATCAGAGTAAGGAGGAGTTTGATGTGAAAGAGTGGAATGTATTTAGATTCTTTAGTATTGGGTTGTGTAAAAATAATCTATATAATCTGGTATTTCTTATCTATAGAAAAATATAATGAAACAACCCCTCTTCAATTTGTACCTTTTTCACAATAATAATTGAAATAAAGCGGCAGACCGGAGGCTCGGCGTATCATTCACGTAATTATGTTAGATGAGATAAGATTAATATGGGATGCAAAACATAATTCAGCGTTGACGTTATTAGACACTTATAATTGACTTTCTGCTGTGTGATTTTGTGATTTTTTTTTTATCTCTTTAATATTCTTTTATTGAAAAATAAGACCTAAGACTGATTCCACTGCATAATCATTATTTAGCTGTGGACCATATTGTGCATGTTTCACCCCGTTGAGTACTGTTCTCTCAAATGCACTATTTAGGCACAGATTGATTTGTGACCTGACCTTGTCTGTAAGAACTAGGGGTCAATAATAGATTGCTTTCTCGCATCAACATGACCCAAAACTATGATTCATGCAAATACTGACACTAGTCAAACCGACACTAGTAGTTCAACATTGGGATGCTACACTAGCAGACGTACGGACAGTTAACTAATAAATCAAGTACAGTCTAAATCAAATTGTTTATTTTATTAACTTTACTTACCAGAAACTGGAGATTGGGGCTCCTCAAAGGTCTATTAGTGCACTTAAATACTGAACAAGCCATGTCAAACTGTAAATGAACCTATAATGATATATGTAAGACTAATAGAACAAACTGAACAACACCCAAGAAAAACAAGTTAGTTGTTAAATGCCCTCCTTGATGAACAATCCTCATATGAAATGGTGAGTGTCCACTGATGCAGTTTTACTGTGTCCTGACCCAGTCAGAAAAGCTCAGAAAAGTCATGCTGTCATTGGGTAAATGTATCTGTCATTCAGACCTGTCAAAATGGGGTGACCCCTCCGACGGTAGAAGGGGCAGGGGGTTACATTGCAAGAATGACAAAGCTGACAGCACTAGTTACTGACAGAGGGGCTGCGTTTTTTCAATAGAAAGGGAATTGGAGCCAGAATCAATGGAGCCAAATGGAGATGAAGCCAATGCGCACTTCCTGTTTGGAAGGTGGGGGCTTGTGGGCTATGTGCATCGTAATATACAGTCTATGGGTATGAGGGAGACACAAAGCTCGAGAGCCCAGTGTGTCAGTGCTTAGGGGACTAATCGACTATTTGACTACTCAGGTAAAGAACGGCTACATTAACATTAAGACGTAGTTGACAAGTCAAAGGAATAAACAAAGCAGCTGTTGGTGAAGGAAAAATTTGAATGATTTTTTTTTACTTTTACTTTGTATCTTGTATTTTTTCACCCAGAAAATCAGAGTGCCCCCTGCACAGGCCTGGAGTGGAGAGCACTTTAAATCAAGCCATTGTCTAATGAAAAAGTGTTCTGCCTCCCCATCACTCATCTCATTGTTCACATTCACTGGCATTTGTCCACAGATACATTACTACAGTTTACTAAGCCCATGGAGGACCCTAGAACATTTACTGAACTGTAGGTCTTTGTTGCACACAAGAGCACTGCATTATCTGGAGGGTATAACCAGGGAGTGGAGGAAGCATATTTACCTCAGGGAACCAGGGAGTGAGGAGAGAAGACCCACTCTCAGGACGAGAGTGATGGATCCTGAGTCATTCTCTCTCTATGTGAGCTGGACAGCAGGTCAGAATTCCCATGTGGCCTTATATCTGTGTGATCCCTCAGACGTCCAGTAGGTTCCATAGTGGTCCATGGGCGTGTACTAGTCTATGTGTCTTATACTATTTGTGATACAGCTCAAGATCATTCTAAAGCTATTTAGAAAAGGCTCATTTTTGCTGTGATTGTGACTTTTTTAGTACTGATACTTGTCCACATGAGTATAGTAGTTTTGATACTAGTTTTAGTATCAATTAGTATCTGATTTTTGATGCTTTTGACAACCCTCATATGAACAAATTCTTATTCACGATGTTTTTTTTAGATGTTTGGAGGCATTTTGGATTTTATGAGTCAGAATAAAAGACAAGTGGATTCTAGGTGTTATGGACGATATACAAATGTAATGTTGCTTACTTTCTTACAAAGGTGCAACACGTGCTGTTCCCCATGCAGCAGTGGCCATATATCACACTAAGGGAAGATAACAGCTATGTTCTGGACATTTGGCCACATTTCTCATCTGTAGCCCCTTTCATCTCAGGACTGTGTGACCCCCACTCTGGGAGGGTTATAAAACACTGATGCAATCACATTGTGCGACTTTGCTTTAAATTTCTTATCTAACCCCCACTCCGACACCACTTAGGACACTACTCACTTGACTCTGCTTTAGACTCTGCCTTAAATTTTGCTGGACGCTGCCTTTAACCCAACTGTATTACTGTAACCAACAATAAAGATCTATAGAATGATCCCCGTGCCTCTGCGCCTGTTCTTCATGCAACAGAACAGAAACCGACAGTGTCACAGCTACTGCAAAGACTTATGTCCCACGGTTATGTGTCTCTAACACCTTAGCTGTCCCTAGCACTTTTTCTATTTAATGATCATGGATTAACTGCTGCTTTTTACTCTTTTAATCTCTTTAATGCGATGCCTTTCTCTTAATTCTGATTCTTTTTAAGTATGTGATATTTAAATGAGAACAAATCGTTTCGCACACAACAACAGTTCTACAGCCTCTAATGAGTAATGCCAACTACTAAAACATACAAAGCATTTTCAAACATAAAGATGTCATACGAGTGGAAATCTGATGTAATAAAAGTCTGAATTCAATCTTACCAAAGATCTTGTATCTCGCCGGGAGTAGGGCTATGTGATCCAGTTAACATAAAACTAGCAAGCTCTGTCTCAGCGGCAGGTCCAGACCACACGGACAGGGTGCATATGAGTTTCAAAGGGGTGCAAAGACAATATTCTCCCATTAAGCGTCATTATTTGGCCAGCCTAAAGGAGAGTGCAAGCAATTTAAAATGAGGTTGCAATGTACCCTTTTGCACCACTGTAGACTCGGGCCTGCGATGTCGTGTTGGTTTAGACCATGGAAGATTAGACTTGGCCTTGTTTTCATGTAGTTCCGTGTTATAACCTATTGTAAGTCGGCTGGAATAAAATTAACTCAAATAATAATTGCTGTGAGTTCTAGCTAGTGATAGGGAGCAGTGATGGGACTTTCGGCTCCTTTGTGATGTTATAACCTAAAGACTGGCTCTTTTACTATTTATTTATATGACAGAAGCCAATGTGAGAACTCATTTTATCAACAAACTAATCACAGAAAGAAATGACCAAGGCTAAGATCTGTTTAAAATGGTTTAAACTGAGAGTGAGTGTGTTTACTCTTTGGAATTATGATTATGAAAATCCAAATAAAACGTTGCACTACAATAATAATAATAATAATAATTAACTGGTATTATAATCCCAAATCTGTTTTTTTTCTGCACAAAGTTCTCACTCGTGTTGCCGGCTCTGCTTCGGCGCTGATTCTTGTGTTGGTTCAGTGTTAATCTGAATTAAAAATGCATGCAAATTAGAAAGAAAAAGATCCGGTTCTTTTAAAAAATGAGATCCGGTTCCAACCACTCATGTTAAGGAACCGTTCAGAAGAGCCGACTCGTTCACGAACATCACATCACTAATGGGGAGCAAGTGTCAGTGAAGCTGCACTGAAGTCACATCATCGGCCCAGTTTGAGGTTTTTTTGGTATATTTTTGTCTTACAGTTCTACAGATAAAGTTTACAGGATATTTTTTTGCCTACCACTAGCCCGCATGCCAAAAGTCCCAGACAAAAACAACAGCGATCGTTGGTGTTGCAGCAAAGATGTGACCTTCAGTTGTTTTGCAGTTCACTTGGTTATATAATTATTAGCTCCTGGATTAATTGTAGCCAATGTCTATGTTCTAACCCTGTCTCTATGGAGTAGGGGGCCCGTTTCTGATCACTTTTTTTGTTGTTTAATTTTTGTCTTTGAGCATTTTCTTTTGATCCTCGCTGATTTGATCTTTATTTTATTTGTCACGTTCTATGTTTTGATCCATTCAGTTTTAATTTGTCTTTTAAAAACAAATAAAAATGGCTGTCTGCGGTAATAGCTGAACATGAACAACAGTAGATTTCAGTCTGCTCCAAACCTCACGCTTTTACTGACGGGATTTGGCTGTAGACCTTCCCATTAAAAAGATCCAAGCTGATCATTGACCATTTGACATCCATAGTGTATAGGGACTGGGGACAAGACATACTGAGTGTCGTGCACAAGGACACAACAACAGCATACTGATGTATTTACACATTTTGTGGTATTTAAGGGCCCATACTTTACTAATTTTATCTATGTTATAATGCTTCCTCATCAAAAACATACCTGAAGTTTTGTTTTCTTTCATTCACACACGTTTGACACACAATCCCTGTTCTTCTCTCAAACAGAAAACACGGTGTTCCAACTTGTGATGTCATGTGGTAATACAGGAAGTGCTTCACTGTGTTTTTGAATTCCATACACCAGATGATTTCAGTCCTGGAATTGCCAATCTCTACTAAACTAAAAGTAAAAGGTAGCTGTTAACTTAAAAACTACAACTAGATGATATCACAAGGTGGAACAGAGCATTTTGAGCTTTGGAGATGTAGACAGACTATTAAATCAGAATTGTTCATACATGTGTGGATGAAGCAAAACACAACTCCAGGTATGTTTTTATGTATAACATGACTTAAAGCTCCCAAGAATCAATTTTGTACAAAACACATACAGCATACAAATCGTAACTAAGGAAAACTTCAACTTCAGTGTCAATGGAAAGTGAAGAGGAAAGGCTGTGTGGTTGATTTTGTAATACAAGGAACAGGAAATAGAAAATGGAAGCTATTTTGAATTGACCGGCCGCTAATTATGTTTTCAAAAGACTACCCTGGTAGGACAAGAACACATTAGATGGAGTTAACATGATTAACTGAGATTCAGGAGCAGGGCGCCTCAACCTCCTCCTGCTCCTCTCCAGCGAACCACAGCTCACCTCAACCACACCCCTAATTCCCCAGAAGCCCTGTTTTTACAAGCCTATCCCGTCTGTCTCCGCTCTCACAACCCTTCCCTCCCACCCCGTGTCTTTTGTTCATCTTTCCGACTATCCATACCATCAATAAATACCGTTATCGTATACCATCGTTGTGGCATGGTCCTTGCTAGTGAAAGGAAACCATCAAAACTGAATGACCCTTTTAGAGGCCGTCAGACACGAGGACACAGAACTGAGCGATTCATTTAAAGCTGTTGATTTCATATCGAGGCCACGATTGCTTTTAGTGTGTTCCGTCCCATTCTGATAATAACAGACTGTGCGTTTAATACGTTATCATTTGTCTATAGCATTTATTTTGCCGGTCCAACGTTACCCCATCACACAGAGAGAGAGCAGATTAATGAGCAGTGGAAATGGTGTGGCTTTGTGGAGGATCCAAACTGCCCAATACAGAAGATTTGAAACAAAACATTATACGAGCTGGTAAATAGAGCATTAAATACTAAGAGAAGGTTTTCTGCTATGAGTAATACAGTGTCAGTGAGGGAAAAATAAAATCTTTCTCTTTTTTTGTCCGGCTTTGCTCTGAACGGGCCACCAGAACATCCATATCTATGAGACCACAGACTCCAGGAAAACCAGATAAAAGGCCTAGTCCAGTTTAAATCAATTTTAAACGCAGGCATGTAAACCCGAGACTAAGATCGAAGTGTTATGAATCGAATCTCAAACATCCCAATAACACATCTGGAGAAGCCTGTATGTACTCAGATGCAAGATTTACAGTAGGCAGAGACTAGGAGAGGCATTCAACTGCACAAGGTAAGAAACAGCTAGGCAAATATTGTATACGTGTTTGGACGAGTATTCACTGATTTTAGATGAGCAGCGATGACAAACTACAGCCTCTCCACCGAGCAAATGGAGCGTTAATGTGTTAATTTGTGCTGCAGTGAGCAAATAACTTGTGAGTAACGCAGTTCGTAGCCTGAAGGGCAAATGCTCAGTGTAAATGAGATGTCGCTAATCTATGCCTCCCAAAAGTGTGGTTATAATATGGCTGATAATCATTTCATTAGCAATTATAGCTATAAAGTTTTAGTGCTAATGCTAAAATACTACACTACTAAACTATACACCTCGTAGTCTTCTGTTCGCACCTACTGGGTTCTTTGACCTATTGTCACCTCTGGTTTTGTGTGTGGTAAATTGTAATGTAAACGAAACTTTATAGAAACGCCACTTTATTTATGCACATTTAGTCCAAGCTCAAGTTCAAAGAGAGTTATGTAAAAAAGGCTTTTATGAAACCACAAATATGAAACCACATTTTTCCTCATTGTAAGTATACTCAATGGTATTTTCAGTGATTCATGCATTTGTGTTTCAGTAATCTTGTACTGTTCTGCATTCAAATGCTCAGAACATTTCATTTTTCTCCTACCAACTATCCCTGCCCACTTTCAGATAGATAAGTTAGATAAGAGAACCTTTATTTGTCCCACAATAGGGAAATTCCAGTGTTAAAATGCACAGTTTAAGAACAGTAGGAGAATAGAAATAGGGACTCAAAAATCAAGAAAAATAAATATTGCATATATTTACTTGTAATTATTCAAAGAATTCAGACACTGAGTCATACATGTAGGGTTAAAAAGATGTCGCATTTTTCAACAATACAAACACACAAGTGAAAGTCTGCTGCTAGCTGAAATAAAGTGCCACAATGAAGAGGTGGGGTCTCTCAGGTCTGCAGTTTTAAGCAGGAAGTCAATGGGCCTATTTCATATTAGTTAAGTAGTATACAATGAATAAAGATTGTTGTATGTCATAATTAAATAATAAATAACAGAAAAAAGTATATATATATATTTTTTTAGGCTACACCCGTACCAGAAATGTACATATGGTACTATACCTTTAAATCTGTACTTAAACAAATCTTTAAAAGTGTTTATGTGAGCTGTTTTTCCTGAGCAGAAAGAGCCAGAATCTAATCCCTCCTGTAGTCTTGATGTCACATGGCCAAGTCCCTCCATCTCTATGGGATCAGTCTTGTCCCAGAATGTGCTTTGAAGAATGTTACAGTTAAAGGCCTGGGAGGATTTAATTTCACTGAAGGTACAATCCAGTTCTCTGAAAGAGGGCGCCAGATGAAATCTGTAATATCAGGGAAAATGTTGCCAGTATGCATGTTGTTTTAAAGCTGAGGTATCCAGCTTCATTCTTGTAAATGAGTAAACTGAGTTTTGCTCCTTCATAGTATATTGTAAATGCAGCACTGATGAAATCAGCTTGCTGCATGCTGTCAGCAGTTTATAATAACAATATTTTATCTATTGCAATCTCAGAAGAAAGAGCTGAATGCTGAGCGCAGATGGAATGAGCATTGGTGGTCCACCCTGCTTCACTTCACTCCGATAAAACTGCTCTAAAGCTGTGCACAGGCCCTGAAAATGCATGCATGTGTAAACTGTAGGTGAATTTAAATACATACTTCCTCCTTTTTTGTATTGGAGCTTGAGAATGTTTAAGTTTATTGTAGCTATGTGGACATTGGACATATTTGTTTAGTAAGTTTAAAGATGGGATATTATGCAAAATCAACTTTTTGGACCTTTCTACCATGTTATAATGTTCCCTCATCAGAAACATGCCTGAAGAGGTTTTATATGTCATCCATGCATGTTTCTTGTGATCTCTCCCGGGTCCTATTCGTACCCTCCTTACGTTTAGCAGTACGGTTCTGTCCAGCCCACAAGCCTACGTCATCCATGCTGCATGGATTCCATAAATATACAAAAGCAGGATACAAAACAAAACACTACAACTTCACAAACCTGATGTGATGTGCAGTAGTTTCATTAGCGGGATGAGTTGGTGGGTTGGGTGGCGAGGGCCTTTAATGCCACATGCGGCTTTAATTATTATTATAACTTGTTCCAACCAGTGCCTTTCCTCTCCTCTCACTGTCTTGCGCTGTCTCTCATTTTATAAGTAAACCGCAGATAAAACACTGCAAGATGGTGGGTTTGACTCGCTGCAATCGCTGCAGTTTACCATGCTCTGGTGTGCGTTAGGCTTTAGCGTGGAGGGCAAAGGGGGGACTTAGTGTCAACAACGAAACATAAATTATAATGTTTTCAGTGAATATAGCCACTTCAAATCAATAAAGGGTAACATGATGAGCTAAATATGTTATGTGTTAGCAGTTAATACCCCGTAGAAGTATAATACCCCTTCTACTATTGTGGTTATTTATAATTGGACTTGTAACGAGCGGGGATACAGTTTTCTTCTTGCTCAGGTGTTTTCAGCTCAAGGGAACCGAGGGAAAGGGCACACTGAACTCATCATTTCTGTCCACACGTAATTCCCCTCTCAGCCTCCTCGGTTTCCTCCTCGCTCTCTCTTCAGTCTATTTGGTTCATTTTCAGCATTCTCAATTAGAAGCAGAGAGCAGAAAGCCCCGACACCAGCTGAATCTATAAATGTCAAAAGTGCCCTCATTTGCACTGAAGTAGTAACATTGTTATTGCTAATGCGTGTTGACCGCCCCTGTGAGCTGCTCTGCTGTGTCCTGTCACAAACACTTCAGAAGAGGCCTGAACCCAAATTGTGCACCCAAAAACAGAGTTGCCAGATTTTAAGAGAGAATTAAGCAAGCGAGCCTATGAAAAACAGTCCAAAGCAAGTGTCCCAGGCCCTCAAAAATTAGCCCCCAAAAAACATCAAGTGTGTTGCCGTTGATTAAGTGTTAATGAGATGCCAAAATGTTCAATCACATATTTACTACTAACACGTAACATATTTAGATCACAATGATTTTGAAAATGTTATATTCACCGAAAACAACGCATTAACATGTTTAATAACTTTCACTTTCGTTTTTTACACCCTGAATCTCCCTAGCTTTGCTCTCCACACTAAGTCGCTCCCCCTTCAGAGCGCTATCACAGCACAATCAGCATGCAACCCGCTAATGAAACTACTCCTACTGCTGGTTCGAATAGGGCCCGGGAGAGATTGCTAAATTACTCAAACATACATGGGTAACATCTAAAACACTTTCAGGCATGTTTTTGATGAGGGAACAACATTATAATGTTTAAAAAAAAAGTTTGCATAATACCCCCTCTTTAACAGTATTTAACGCTTGTAATTCATGACGGTTTCAACAATAGCCATCTGGACATTATTTTTGGGATCAAGATGTTTCGGCTCCCGTCCAGAGGCCATTTTAAATTTGATAGAACTGGCTTGAAACACTGGGCTTTATCCTAACTTGAGTTTACTGAGTCCAGCCCCAAAGGGAGGAGTTTTAGAGTTAAACTGACGTGCCATTGTTTACTTCCTAACACCATTATGGGTCGTTATGCCCCCATTGTGTATTGGCTGTCTCACCTGCTGCGTTGTTAAGTTCCCGATTAACATTTGATTGGTTTGTTGTCTTCTTGCCCCACGGATTGAGAACACTTCTATGACCACAGTCGAAACTGTCTCTACACTGAACCACTCCTGGACAATAAAACACTTTATAATTAGATGCAGGCAGTGGGCAGTGGACTTATTTTGACCTCATGAGCTGCTTATGTAATATATCTGTACTGGGACAAGACATATTTTGCTCAAATACATGGACGAGAACAGGGCCTTTAACTGCGCAAAAAAATTTACAGATCTCCAGTATTATGACCTAAAAGTGCCCCCCAAAACAGGCTGCCACCTGCAGGCGACCAGGAGAACTTAGTATGAAGAAGGCTTGGGAAATAGCTCAACCACTTTGGAAAACCAGCATATTGATAATTTTTCTGACATATGTTTTCCTGGCAGTTTGACTTGTTATTTGTCCATTTGTATTTTCTCCATGCAAATTGCCTCTTTTGAGCTTTAAATATGCTGTAGCTTTCATGAAAGTCCTGAAGAAGACTGTCACGGTGGAAGTGCGTTGGTGTCCCTCGATATAATAAAGAAGCTATTCAGTTGCCGTGCCTCGGTTTTCTCTCCTGCTTTCTAAAAAGGCAAGTGTTGGTTATCTCAGTGCTATAACCCAGATAGATCATCAAAGACATACTTGTAGTTGTATTTCACTTCATTCACAAAAGTTTTGGTAATCTTATGCACCAGGCTAGTTCTGAGCACTTCAAAAATACACTGCTTAAAAAGGGGGGTATTACACTTCTATGGGGTATTGGACAAGACTGCGAACTAACTGTAAGGAGAGTTCGAATAGGGCCCGGGAGAGATCACATGATTACTCAAACATGCATGGATGACTTCTAAAACCTCTTCAGGCATGTGCATTTGATGAGGAAAACAACGGTATAACACAGTAGAAAGCTCCAAAAAGTCAATTTTGCAGAATACCCCCTCTTTAAATGGCTTGTTTTATTTTGTTTTTATGACTTATTTCCTCTGCATGCTAACACCAAATAGAGGAAGTGAGATGCCAAATCAAAGATACTCAAGAGCGTGTTTAAAGGCCAATAACAATACAAATAATGGAATATGTCACAGTCAAGTGCATAACGACGTCTGCATGGAGTTGGCAGTACTGAGACAGACCCACTGGTCAGAAGGTCAGTGCTTACAAACTGTGTCTCCGTAGCCCATGTGTGAACAAAAGTATTTACTACTAAAAAATATGCTACACTGCTGAGGCAAATGCATTTCAGAACATGTTTGATAAAGTCTAAACAACAGGGCTGACAAGTTTGAAATATGTATTCTCTGCGGAGGACTTTGTACTACCATTATAATTATAGTGATTGTGAGTTGCTAATTGCGATCATTAAAATTCCACTCTCTATTCTGACTAATTATGCAGGTCTATTCTAGACCTTTCTGTTGCTCAGAACTCAACCAATATATGCCAGGGGTGTAAAGTAAATTTTGTTTGTCTCATTTTTATGTCTGTCCTTTGGAAATACCAGAGTTTGTGCATTATTTGATGTTTTGTCCTTCAAAAATTATAAGTCAGATGTTACATCCTGACAGTTAATCTTAAAGTTAATACTTTTTTACTTGAGTTATTTCTAAGATCACCTCTTTGTACTTATACTTGAGGAATATTATTTTGAAGTAACTTGCTTCAGTTGCTTCAGTTGCAACTTGCTTTACTCTTGCTTCAGTACAATTGTTGGCTACTCTACCCACTTCTGATTGTAATAAGTTATAAAAAATAGCGATGTTGGAATACTGGATCAAAACGCACAAAAACAGATGCTCATCAGACCAGTGGGTTTGGATTCTTGTAGAGATGAAAGAAGGATGGCAGAGACACTCTGATTTGCAGTGTACTTATTGGTGACCATGCCAACGCAATTTGACTACTTTCAAGTCTTCATCAGGGCTGGTGTACAAACAACAGGAGTGACGCTATTTATAGGAATTGTGTGAGCAATTACCAATCACCAAGGGTGAAAAGTTCACACTGCAAATCAAAGTGCCTCTGCCATCGTTCTTTCATCTCTGTAATTAGTTATATTTTTAATCTTAGAAGTTACGGAGTACTGTACAAGCCCAATTTGTCCCAGTGCAGTGTCCAGTGTCTGTCTCACGACTGTCTGTGATTGTGGTTTGATTGAACATGTATATAGCATGACTTAAAATGCTTCTAAATTGCATTACTGAGCAAAATTAGCCTTGCCCCATGTATGGATCTACAGTATAAGCATCTCTTGAGATCAAAATAAGTCTGCTGTGTATTGTTTGCATCTAATTATAAAACCTTTTATTTATGAGAATCAGGAAGTGCGCTGTTAGCATGCTAGTTGTTGGTAGCATTATCGTGACAGCAAAACTCCACTCTGGCCTCTGAAAGTTGTAAAAAGTTCTTCTAAACTCATCGTGGTGAATGATTAGGAAGATCAGAATGCATAAGGTAAGTGAGGTATGGAGCACTGCAAAATTTTTTATTATACAACACTATTTTTTTTTTTCAAATTTTTAAGACAATAAAAAACAGGTAAAGCGTCTTTAAGTACAAAGCTAACCTGCTAGTCACCACGTTCCAAATAGGAAGTGAGCATGGCACACTTTGACACTCCATCAACTCTGGCTCCAATTCACTTTACATTGAGAAATTGTCGCCCCTCTCTAAATGCTGCTTCCAGGCTCGTCACTTTGGTCTTAAAATGTTCATATTATTCTGCTCTATCTGATCTTGGTATTTTTATTTCACTATTGAGTCTGTAAATCAAGATACAAACATTAATAACAGCCCTCTTTCCCCAAGGTTGCTCCTGATAGTGTTAGCAATCGGTTTGATTGACAGCGTTGCTAAGCGCCCACTCCCTGGTAAACCAGTGGTGTGGGCAGGAAGGGGTGTTGCCTTCAACAGATTGGCTGTTTGGTTGCTATGATACTCACGGTTGTAATACCAAATATGGAACTCGCCTCCAAATTCGCCCCTATAACTGCTCTAGCCTCGATGAGCTCCATTTGACTGGAGCCGAACGCTATAGGTGACATCACACTCACTTAGTCCACTTCTTTATACAGTCTATGGTCCCAACATTTTCAGCTTGTCTCATCTCATCACATAGGGAAAGGCAGAGGGCTCAGAGCTGCTTCTGGAGGCATGTTCCGAGATAAGTGACTGGAGCAGACAGCTGTTTACTCTATGTGGGTCCTGTCCGCGCTCTATATAAAGACTCTTTTATGCAAAACACAAAGCCAACATTTTGGATCTCCCAATGATAATAATGTGAAGCGGCAATGAGAATAAGAACACAAACAGACTGTAAACAATATATGAAGTGTGTGGTAGGATTACGAAAAGCTGCCGTATTAATATCTAGACTTGTGGCTTGATGATAATAATGGAAAGTGGCAATGATAATAAGAACAGAAATAGACTGTAAACAAAATAGAAAGTGTGTGCTAGGATTATGAAAAGCTGCCGTATTAATATTCTAGACTTGTGACTTAAAAACAACTCTAATGACAGATATAGTTCATGAGCCTGTATTAGTTTGCAGTGCATAACATAGAGACAATTTTTATTCAAAACAGCAGTGTGTGTGGAAACTGGCCTTTGAACTCTTGATAGAAGGCAAGATGATCACTATACGAACTAATAACCCATTTTATTTTTATTATACCATAAATGGGATCTGTTTGATGCATGTATGAAATGAGTGTTTGGTGCCTTTGATGAAGCAGATGAAGCTCTGTGTCTCTGATCCAAAATATTCAAACACTGCCTTATCTGTCATGTCATCATTTGAAAATAATCAAGTGCTTTAAAGAAGTGGTATTATGCAAAACAGAGCATAATACCACTTCCATCCCGTCATTCACCATTTGGGCTGCTTCTCATTTAGTAAGTCTCCTCAGTTCAATTTTCTGACCTCTAATCAATCTAACATCACCCAGTGGCGCAGACCCCGGCACCTCCTTTCTTTGGGGGGAAGACATGTCCTAAACTCATGTAACCTCTTCCCCTGCCCCCCTTTGGCTTCTCATCATCTCATCGTCCCCTTCACTCTCCTTGGCCTCATATCTACCATCTCCAGTGTCCAGGCCCTGGGGAAAGACATCTCCTAAACGTCATCTAACCGGCCACGCCCTTCATTGCAAAGTCTTCTGTTGGGGTATGAGCATCAAAGATAACTCATTCAATAAAGCTTACTAATACTTTTCTCTTTGAGAGTGGTGACAGCACAGTCACTCCTCAAATGACCATTCAAGATGCAATAACCTCCACTCTGCCACCAAATTCCTCAAGAGCAAGAAAATAACAAATAAGATTGGTGAATATATTGCATTGGGTTTTTGGGCAATGCTGTAAGTGATTGATGTGAGGTACAAAATCCCCTCCTGCCGTCACTTCGTGGATACGGTGATGCCCCGACCTCTATGAAAAAAATAAAATACTGGTGTCACTGAAAAAGGCCAGTAAGACTGCTTTGACGTTAGGGTTAGTGACCAGGTTATTCCATCAATGGATTTTTTCTTCCCTGATGGCACGGGCACATTCCAAGATGACAATGCCAGGATTCATCGGACTCAGATTGTGAAAGAGTGGTTCAGGGAGCATGAGACGTTTTCACACATGGATTGGCCACCACAGAGTCCAGACCTTAACCCCATTGAGAATCTTTGGGATGTGCTGGAGAAGGCTTTGCGCAGCGGTCAGATTCGACCATCATCAATGCAAGATCTTGGTGAAAAAGTAATGCAACACCGGATGGAAATAAATCTTGTGACATTGCAGAAGCTTATCGAAATAATGGCACAGCGAATCTGCCGTAATCAAGGCTAAAGGCGGTCCAACGAAATATTAGAGTGTGTGACCTTTTTTTTTGGTGGCAACTTTTTTTTGGCCAGGCAGTGTATTACTCTGTGTCACAGATGAATGGAAGTTGCCCACCAAGAGAGCGTTGGTTCTGGTAACTGATAACGCTTCAAACATGGTCCTTGCTGCTCAACTCGGTGGATTTGTGCATGTGAGATGTTATGCACACACACTGAACCTCACACATCTCACATCTCAGTGTGCACTCTGCTTGCCTTCTGTTGCCAAACTGCTGGAGAAGATTCAACATATCAATGCTTTTTTTTCACAGCAGCGCCATCACCAAGCACCAGTTCGAGAAGGAAAAACTTCTGGGTCTGCCTCGTCACAAAGTTAAAACTAATGTGGTAACTCAATGGAATAGTGCCCTTGCCACTGTAGACAGGTTTTTGGAGCAACAGTCTGTAGTCTGCGCCACTCTTGGGTCAGAAGAGGGGAGGCAGACCTCTGCTCTTTAACTGACCAAGACATCTCCAGTGCAGAAGATCTTGTGAAGGTGGCCCGGCTGTCTCCATTATTGCACCCCTCCAATGCCAAATCATTGAAAACACTAAAGAGAAAGAACGAGATTCACCTCTGGAGTGGGAAGTCAAGCAAGCTGTCAATACAGACCTGGCTAACAGGTCAGCGGTACAACAGTGAGCAGGAGAAAAAGACCTGGCCTCTGCTCTTGACCCTCGGTTTAAGGGACTGCCCTTTCTGAATGAGGCGGACCAAGAGGCAATCTTCATTTAAGTGACTGTGGAAGCTGCTGTTTTAGAGGTATGTTCTTATGCAAATGAAAATCTGAAAATAAACTGCAAGGCTTTTAAACTCGGAACTTTCAATAAATGGATTTGTAAATATTGTGTATAATTATGTCCAGAAAAGCACAAAATACCCTACCCAATATTTATTCAGTGTTGTAATGACTGACAGGGGGACCAAAGAGACAGAACTCGGGGAACAGTTAAACAATGTTTATTTACAGCTTTTAAATGTGCAAATGAATGTAGACTGATCAGGTAGTTGAGAGTGGGGTTATTTGCAGTAGTCCCAGGGTAGATCGTGGGCAGCGGGGTCAGAGACGAGGTAGCCGTACCGGTCGTGGAGAGCAGGGTCGGAGACAGAGGAGCTGGGCGGGTCCAGGGAGCGGGATCACTGTGGATACGCGGACGATCTGGCGCTGAGTGCCGGATCCTGGCTCCCTTTGTCCTCCCCAGGTGCAGCTTGATTGGTAATTAGTTGCAGGTGTGCATGGGAGGAGCCCAAATCTCCGCCCAGCTCCAGGCTCTGAAACAGAAGGGAGGGGAAAAACAGCACAAAACACAAGGCAGACTGGGATCTTGACATTCAGTCATGCATTTCTTACCAGAATTATAATTAATATGTGTTTATGATTTTCTTACAGCAAGAGGACAACAACAGCTGTGTCGTTCTCAATGTTCTCTTCTATGAAGTGGACATCATCGACACAGAAGAGGAAGGCATAGCCCCAGCTGGTCTAAAGAAAGAAGCTTCATCAAGCAGTTATTTGTCTGCTCCTGTTTTGCTTTACATTTGGATTGTTTGCAGTAGAGCTTCAGTTAGTTTTTTTTTTCCTGTTACAAAACTGCTCTTACTGACACTTACTGAATACATTTGCTCATTACTGTGAAGAAATTTGCCACTTTAATAAAGTCATAGTCCATCCATTCATTTTCTTCCGCTTATCCGGGGCCAGGTCGTGGGGGCAGCAGTCTAAGCAGGGACTGCCCAACTTCCCTCACCCCAGACACGTCCTCCAGCTCCTCCGGTGGGACCCCAAGGCGTTCCCAGGCCAGCCGAGAGACATAGTTCCTCCACTCCTGGGTCTTCCCCGGGGCCTCCTCCCGGTGGGACATGCCCGGAACACCTCCCTAGGGAGGCATCCACTCCTGGATGCCCGAGCCACCTCAGCTGGCTCCTCTCGACATGTAGGAGCAGCAGCTCCACTACGAGCTCCTGCCATGTGACTGAGCTCCTCACCCTATCTCTAAGGGAGCGCCCAGCCACCCTGTGGAGGAAACCCATTTCGGCCGCTTGTATCTGTGATCGTGTCCTTTTGGTCATTACCCATAGCTCATGACCATAGTTGGGAACAGAGGGACCACCACCCCGGTCTGCCAGTCCAAGCGGTACTGCCCCGCCCGCCACACGATGTTGCAGAAACTTGTCAGCCAAGACAGCCCCACAACATCCAGAGACTTGAGGTATGCACGACAGATCTCGTCCATCCCCGGAGCTTTGCCACCAAGGAGCTTGCCAACCACCTCAGTGACTTCAGCCAGGGTGATGGACGAGTCCGCCTCCGAGTCCTCAGTCTCTGCTGCCTCCTCAGAAGACGTGACGGTGAGATTGAGGACATCCTCAAAGTGTTCCTTCCACCATCCGACAACATCCCCAGTCGAGGTCAGCAGTTCTCCGCCCGCACTGTAAACAGTGTTGGTGTTTCCTCCTGAGGCGTCGGACGGTTTGCCAGAATCTCTTTGAGGCCGTCCGATAGTCCTCTTCCATGGCCTCCCCGAACTCCTCCCAACCCTGAGGTTTTGCCTCTGCGACCACACGAGCCATGGCACGCTTGGCCCGACGGTACCCATCAGCTGCCTCAGGAGTCCCACAAGCCAACAAGGCTGGATAGGACTCCTTCTTCAACCCGGTGGAATCCCTTACTTCCGGTGTCTACGACTGGGTTCGGGGGTTGCCACTGCAGACCTTATGACCACAGATACGAGCAGCTGCATCCACAATAGAGGTGGAGAACATGGCCCACTCGGAATCCATGTTCTCAGTCTCTCCCGGGATCTAGGAGAAACTCTCTCGGAGGTGTGAGTTAAAGACCTCCCTGACAGAGGGCTCTGCCAGACGTTCCCATGATACGCTTGGGCCTGCCAGGTCTATCCGGCTTCCTCCTCCGCCAGTGGCTCCAACTCACGACCAGGTGGTGATCGGTTCACAGCTCTGCCCCTCTCTTCACCTGAGTGTCTTAGACACATGGCCGGAGGTCAGATGACACAACAACAAAGTCGATCAAGTCCAAGTCCTGGTGCCACGTGCACTGATGGACACCCATGTGCTCGAACATGATGTTCGTTAGGGACATGCTGTGACTAGCACAGTCCAATAACAAAACACCACTTGGGTTCAGAACAGGGAGGCCGTTCTTCCCGATCACGCCCCTCCAGATGTCACAGTCATTACCCACATGGGCATTGAAGTCCCCCAGTAGAACAACAGAGTCCCCGGTCGGTGCACTGTCTAGTACCCCCTAAGTTCCATAGGTGCACAGGCCTAATGCCTAGTGCCTCTACCCAGGGAGAGTGAGCCTAGCCCGGGAAGGGGGGGCTGAAAGCTGCCTGGGGCCCTGGACACTCCAAGGGTTAGGGGGTTAGGGGGTTAGGGTTAGGGTTCTACCCCGGAGGGTCATTGTTAGGGCCCGAGCACTCTAACATAAAATACCCCTCCCCCCCTCCGGGGGGAGGGTTATTTAATATTA
>KN486158.1:10703-22892 GCA_000787095.1 Periophthalmodon schlosseri
CTCGGCGACTATAATCCCTTCTTCAGAGATTTGGAGAATGAGGTAGCGGAGGTGCACCCCCCTCCTGTGGTGGTCTACCCCCAGTCCCCAGTCCATAACCCAGACCAGACCAGAGACCAGAGCAGGGACCACAGCCATGATCAGAGCCAGAACAACGGGGCGGGACATTACTCCGAGAGCGTCATCAGGCCCATAGAACCCCCTGTGTATAAGCCCCCAGTGGAGCCAGTGTACCCCCCACGCTACGACCCGCGCTTCCCCGACCCAAGGCTCACTCAGGGCGGACGCACGGACAGCAGCCAGCCCCCTGAGAGGACGGAGAACCAGTATCCTTATCCAGCAGTGACCACCCAGAGGAGACCCAACCCCCACCCTAACCCCCACCCAAACCCCCATCTGGAGACTGGAGCTACTGGGGTGAGTGATTCTCTGCTCCATCTGACCCTCTCCTCTGTATCCTTTGCTCCATCTGACCCTCTCCTCTGCCTCCTCTGCTCCTCTGACCCTCTCCTCTGCTCCTTTACTCCTGACTGATATCTCTGTCTCTTCCACAGTTGCACCTGATCGCGTTGAACTCTCCTCAGTCTGGGAATATGAGAGGAATCCGAGGAGCAGATTTCCAGTGTTTCCAACAGGCCAGAGCCGTGGGTCTTACAGGGACGTTCAGAGCTTTCCTGTCCTCTAAACTGCAGGACCTCTACACCATCGTACGCAAGTCCGACCGAGACGGATACCGAATCCTCAATCTGAAGGTTACTGAAGACTCAATATGAACTAATTATTGATACAATTTTTTGCAGCCGATACCGATATGTGATATTTCATTGATGCAAATTTTGAGACATCCCAGAATAAAATCAAAAACGAGTAAGACTATAATAGCTGGACTTAGTTTTAGTCATTTTTGATATATCTGATATTTATTGTGTTGTTTTGGTCAATAATAATCATAACTGAATGATGTAAAATAAATATGATCAGTATTTATTCAATGTTTGAATAACTATAGCAAGGCACACAAACTGAATTAAGTTAGTGATAAAGTTCACAAATTAACGCTAGAGTTATGGGGGAAAAAAAAGACATATTTGATGCTCTGAGGAAAAACTGGCCACACAGAGACTGAAGCAGCTTTGGAAAAAAACATATTGATGCTGATTTATGAAAATAATTTAGTCTGTATTGATACTTTGGAATGACATCACGCTAGGGGTGTTGTACATCTATGTCTATGGCAGAATGTTGGGCAGCTACTATGGTGACACTTTGCACACACTAGCAAACACTGTCAAAAAAGTTTTTAGTCTGGAAACTCAATACAAAATGGATTTAAACAACAAATTTTCAGGAGCCTGTGACTAATACGAACGTTCACGGTCCTGTTTAGGTGTTTGATTTCAACAAAAAAGATGAGAGTGACTGAAAAACTGTTGGCTAATGCTAACTAGCTAATGTGTGAGAGACTTGTTTAAGTGCACAAATCATCTCACCTGTTGTAGTTCCAGCTAAGTCAGTTCTTTATGGTCAGATTGTGTTAAAATAAAAATCACATTCAAGTCTAACTTTAGTAACGGAGCTTTAGACACAACAGAGAATGTTGATGACATCAGCTGTAAAGTATCAGTTAGATATATTGTCCATCTTATCACTTATTCTACTAAAATGTAAGACATATTTTTAGTTAGATTTGATCTTTATTTCATCACATGTATGTTTTATTCATCTAAAAAGTTATATCAAGCCCTGACTGTAATTATTAGACCCAAAATTAAGTTGTTAATGTGATTTTTCCCAAGGGTCAAGTTTTGTTTGAAAACTGGGAGTCGGTCTTCGGAGACAACGCAGCTAAACTGAGGGAGAACGTTCCGATCTACTCCTTCGATGGACGTGACATTCTCAGGGACAGCGCCTGGTCAGTTTTTTAGTTTTATTTACACCTTTATTTCACCAAGAAGTCCCCGTTTATTAACCTGCCACCTCTCTCTCTCCTGTCCCTCCCCAGGCCGGAGAAGATGGTGTGGCACGGCTCCAGCTCCCAGGGCCAGCGTCAGACTGATAACTACTGCGAGACGTGGAGAGCTGGGGACAGAGCCGTCAGCGGTCTGGCCTCTGCCCTGAACTCCGGGCATCTGCTCCATCAGACCTCCAGCTCCTGTAGCGGGCAATACATCGTCCTGTGTATCGAGAACGCGTTCACCCAACATGTACGCAAATGAGAGACAGCTACAGACGCGGATTTAAGAGGACACATTCACCAAACACGCCAAGAAATAAGACAAACTTATAATTAAAACAATGCAGCAATCCCGGAAACAATACAGAACATTCAACACAAAAACACGGAAATGAGAGACGCCTTCACAGATATAAGAGGCTACAACATCGAGAGAACAAGGCACGGTATGAAACGGCAGAAGAGCAAAGAGATGAGGGGATAGCGGGCGCCCCTGTCTGAGGCTCCAGGAGGACAAGATCTTTAACATGTGAAATTATTCATGATGTTTACATTTGAGAAAACGTTACTATTGTCAAAGTAATCTTTCATGCTTCCACCTGAACTACAGTATTGAATTGACTTAGTCTCTTGTATAAACTCTCACGTAAAATCTTGTCTAATTCACTACTTTCTGTAACTTTTACTAGATTTTAAAATTCAGTGAGGTTTTTAAACAGGTTGTGTTGGTGGATGACATACAACGGGGACTTTGGCATTAACGACTCTTTTGTTCAATGTCAAAATGTATGAAAAGGGAATGGTAAACTCTGATTGAATTTATGAATTAGCGGGACTTTCATTGCATTAAAAACTTTTTTTTTTTATTATAATGAATCCTATATGTATAAGTATAGGACTGCCATATTTTTATATATTTTTTTACCTTTAGTTCAATATGCTGGTCTCATAGTATCAGAGTATAGTCAATGTGAAAAGTAATACCGTTAAAAATAATAATTACAAATAATTAAAATAATAATACAAAAAACTACATTATACCCAAGGTTATCATGAAACTGAGGAATAAAAAGCTTAAATTTAAATTAACAAATATAAAAATGTTTTCAGAAAATTGGTGAGTACTATGCATCCAACTGAAATGTCCTTGCCCATGTATCAGTTTGTTCAGTTTGTTTGAGCTAAATCTCTCATGTAAACATCATCTATAATTTCTTTCATTTCTGGTTGTTATTGCGTCCGCCGCTTAATACACTAGCCCCACCCCCCCTCCTCTTTTTATAATAACTCCTGATGTCATGTGACCTTGTAGCGTCCAATGAACTGCGAGCGTGTGCTTCTGGCCCCGCCCCCTCCAGACGCCAAAGAGGTGGTTGGGCGTTCTACGCAAAAAATGTTGATCTGTTTGGGTTTAAATGTTGAATCTAAGAAATTTGATAATGATTTGAGCAATTTTGTACTTTAGATTGGTTGACTTAAATAAACTTAAGGACACGATGGTACTATGCAAATACCAGAAGCAAAGACTGAACCACAAACTTTTTAGTTGGTGGGTAATCATCTTTACCGACACTGTTACTGTCGCTCTTAATTTGTACTTTTTCTTAATTCTCAAACAACTGGACAAGACTCCCAATTGGCATCGTAAACTTTTTTTTAAAATATTTATTTAATACAAGACAAATATAGTGACCAGTCATTTACAGTGGTGACAAGAGGTGATAAAATTAATGCTCAAAACATGATCAAATTTCTTAATCGATTTCATTGAGAGAGAGTGAGATCCTCATTTTTGCAGTGTTGGCACATATTTTCCTTCAAAGGGACCAGGCACATCCTCAGTAACAAAAAAATTGTATTCATTTTTACAAACTTGTATATTAAATGTCAATTGTCTGTTTCTATTTTTTTTCTGCAATATCAAATGTTTTCAAAAATTGTTGTAACCTTTTTATACTTACGGTAATTTTTCACATTTTTAGTATGGGTTAAAATGGTGAAACTTTTAAAGACTATTTTAAATTTTAAGAAAATGATAGATATTTATTTTTCAATGAAGTGATAACATGAAAAAGATTTGGGATAGTAAAAATACCGGATTTTTATGTCAAAAATTTCACATTTCACAAACAGTGCCTTCTTCCCGCTCTAGTTTTTAATACTTCTTGTACATAAAAAATCTCACTGTTTTTGTCATTATTTTTGGAGATAAATTTTGAATTATTATTAAATATAAATGAGGATTTTCAGGGAGAGTTGGAGAAAGTTTGGTGCTGATTTCTGACTGTAATGATAACAGTGGATATAGTGTTAAACCACAGGGCTCCTACACAGATATAGTTTAAGATTAACCAGGACCAAACCAGGACCAAACCAGGACCAAACCAGGACCAAACCAGTACTAGACCGGGACTAGACCAGAACTGAACCAGGACTAAACCAGGACTAGACCGAGACTAGACCAGAACTGAACCAGGACTAAACCAGGACTAGACCGAGACTAGACCAGAACTGAACCAGGACCAAACCAGGACTAGACCGAGACTAGACCAGAACTGAACCAGGACTAAACCAGGACTAGACCGAGACTAGACCAGAACTGAACCAGAATTGAACCAGGACTAAACCAGCACTAGACTGGGACTAACATGAACCAGAATTAGCAGCTATTCCCCTAGTAATTTGTTCCACTGGAAGCATCTGTTACTACAAAAATTACTGTTAGGCCTACTACTACTACTCCTACTACTACTACTACTACTACTACTATACACATCTAATTAAAAACTCTTCCTTGTTGCCATTTAAGTTTGCCAGTAATAACTAAATAAATCTAACAAAAGATACAACATTTATTTAAGACAATTTCTATGTTTTTTTTCTCAGTGTGGAGGATTTTGAATTGAATTTGGGGGGTTTTTTTGCTTGTTTTTTTATCACTCCATTGATGGTATATTTTCCATGTCAACTGAAAACTTATTACAGAAAATCATTTGCATTGATTACCTTGCATTCAATGATACTTCTGTTTTTACATTTATCTTAAAGATGCACTCTGTAACTTTTCGGTTGAAGGGTTGGCCACCTGCTTTTATTATTTGCCTGAAATGTTCCACAGTATGGCATTAAATGTATATCTTGTTCATTTATTTCAATTACAGTTGTTTTTATTGCTCAGAAACACATTGTAAACATGCATTTTTAGTGTGAACAAGGTCTCCTCTCCACAGATCTGTCCTGGCGTTAGATTAGTTCAATGCCATACTGTGGAATATTCTAGGTAAAGCTATAACATCTCCATGGAGACAAACAGCTGGCAGGTCCTCAACAAGAAAAGTTCCGTAGTGCTCCTTTAATGCCGATTGAATGCCTCGTAGGTTTAGTGTGTGGATTCTGTGTAGGAGCCCTGTGCTTTGTTTGTTAAACTGACTGAACCAAACCTGTGACTGATCGGCTCCAAAGAAAGAATAAACGTTCCTCAAACTCCAGTCTCCTGTGTCTCCTGATTCTGTTCACACACGCACTTACCCGGGAATGATCCTGCTCTCATCCACAACATCAGGCACTCTCCTCGCAGCTAAACACACGTTACTATGGGCGACAGTAGCTCAGCTGGTGGAGTGTTTGTCCACTGATCCCAAGGTTGGCAGCGTGATTCCAGCTCCCACAGATGAATGCTGTTGTTGTGGCCTTGGGCAAGACACTTGATCCACCTGGCCCCCAGTGTTTGAATGTGTGTGTGAATGTCTGAGTGGTTCCTTGATGTAAAGTGCTGTGAGCGACTTGAAGATGGAAAAGCGCAATATAAAAATATAACCATTTACCATTTACTCAGAACTGCTAGTTTAAAGGTGCACTGTGTACTTTTTATGTCAGAGATGCCACCTCCTGCTTGTCTCTATGACGATGTGATTGCTTTGCCTGAAATGTTCCAGAGTATGGTGTGAAATGTATCTATCCCCATGGAGACGAGCAGATGATGTTGCCAGATTAAATTGAATACGCTTACAATAATAGTGTCCAGTAATCAGGAAGTGCGCGTTTGCATGCTAGTCGTTGCTAGCTCTACCATCGCTGTAAACTCTCTCCTTGTCTCTGAAAGTTGTGAAAAGCTCTTATAAACTCATCGTGGTGAATAATTAGGATGATCTGAATGCATAAGGTAAGTAGGAATAACTTTGGACCACTGCAAACTGTTTAATATGTTTGATCTTCCACGTTTTTAAATATCAGTAGTAAAGGTGGCCCATGTAATTTTTCTGGTGGTGGGGTGTTGATTTAGTTGTTATTGTCTTGCCTGGAATGTTCCATAGTATGGCATTAAATTATTTTTAATTTCATTGTGTTTTTTGCAGTCTTGTGTTTTCTTAGCGACAATATACTCGATATGAACATTTTGCCCATCTTCAAATGGACTATTCCAATACCATCTTGTAGTCGATATGTCACCCATCTCTGCTCATAAATGGTCCAAAACATGTTTAAAATCCTCAGTAAATCATTGTAGGAGGTTTAATTGGTTCCCTGGTCTTAACTGTCATGGAGGATCTGTTAAAATGCAAATTAGACTCAAGACAGCTGCTCTCGGTGAAGTGGGTCAAAGTCAGAGGATGGCGATATTAAGAAGATTAGCCCGACTTAAAGTGAGCCCGACTTAAAGTGAGCCTGACTGTTGAGATGGAGGTGGTTCTTATGACGAGATAAGCCTGAGGTATGGAAATGAGCTAAACTGTGGAAAAAGAAATCACATTTTATAATTAGAGGAGCATCAGGACCTCCACACGACGTAATGGTGAAGATATGAGCAAAGGGCCATCCGTGTTAAAACAGACCTATTCTGCAAAATGGACTTTTCAGAGCTTTTACTCATGTTATAGTTGTTTCTCCTCAACATTTACTCACCCAAAGTTGTATTTGTGCATGTTTGAACAAGCTTTAATCACTTATTTTCAAGACACCATTTTGCCTGCAACCCCCGTTTTCACCACCACCTGCACACGCCCACTGCTCTGTACTTACTTCGTTCTGTAATTCAGCTCCCATTGGGCACCGCAGTTTTCTAACTCTGAAGTCAGCGGACTTGTTTCTTTTATTAAGTTGTTTTAGATAAATATTGTGATTTCTAACTCTGAATCAGCGGACTTGTTTCTTTTATTAAGTTGTTTTAGATAAATATTGTGATTTAATGCAAATTATAACATAATGATCCATGGGTGTCATAGATTATAACTATAGAGCAGACACAAGCACAATAGTTCTGCTTTAACAAAAAAATCAATATAATTATTTTTCTCCTTATAATGGGAATGGATATTTTTGGCATCTATCAGAATTACGCTAAAAGAAATCTAATTGAAGGGTCTAATCAAGCCATAAGAAAAGCAAGCAACAAAAGTGGATACCTGCTCATGTTTCAGACTTTATTAGGAAAATCTGTCCTCTGCCTTTGACCATCGTTCAGCGTCTCTGGTCTAAACCTGGAGCAGGAGCAGTGGACCAGATCTGAGCCAGGATCCTGGTCAGGGGTACCTAGCTGGAGGATTAGCTAATTGCGCATGATTCTAAGATGATGGGGACTCATCCAGACACAGAGAGAACATGCAAACCCCACACAGAAAGGCAAAAGTAGCTCAGTGTCAGCAAGAAGCCTGACCTTTCTGTGTGGAGTTTGCATGTTCTCCCTGTGTCTGTGTAGAGTTTGCATGTTCTCCCTGTGTCTGTGTGGGTTTGCATGTTCTCCCTGTGTTTGGGTGAACACCCTCAGGGCACTCCAGTTTCCCCCATCAACCCAAAACATACATAACAGGTCAAATCCTCCAACTAAGGCAGTCCTGACCAATACTAGCTCAAGAAGAGAAGGTTTTGAAGTCACTTGCACGATTCCATGGAAATAAAAAGTTAAAACCATACACTGCATGGAGATAGTTATATTTTGTGCCATACTGTGAAAGATTATATGGAAACAAGCCAATTCCAAACCACCAGGCTGAATAAGAGTCAGGTCTGTGGAGATGCAAGCCCCTTATAGCACGGGCGCATGTTTTATCTGAGGTTTTCAGTGCAAAAAAACACAACCAAAAGAAAAATAAAATAAATGGCTTTAGATTCTCAAGTGAACTTGAACACATCACACTTGATAATAGCAAACATCTCCAAATTTTTCAGATTATAAACTTAGAGAGGTTTTCTGTGAACTACAAAGCCCCCCACTGATCCTGAGGCTTAGAGCGGAAAGAAGATCAATGTAATCAATTTCATACGGATAGTTCCAGGAATTAGCCAGTGCCCTGTTGTATTTATATTACCCTGAAGGTTTAGTACACAATATGCAAATAGACATGGCACTTTTGATAAGATTTGACCTGAAGATTTAAAATGGCTTTGATGTAAAACTTTAACCTGAGGCAGAGTGTTTTGTTTTTTATTTTGATCTTGTTATCTATAATATCAGTGAGAAGGTTGTGGGTTAGACTCCTGATCTCTCTGAGTGGAGTTTGAACGTTCTCCCTGTGTCACTGCGGCAGAGTGGTTATCCTGTTTCCTCCTCTCAGAATAAGGAGGTTGTGGGTTAGACTCCTGATCTCTCTGAGTGGAGTTATTTCTGTATATTTGCGCTTAGAGACGTGTCAGAGGTCCGTCAGGCTTAGTCAGTTTGATGGACACTTTCTATTAAAATGAAACTACATTCTACACATAAATATTAAGCCTTCACTTTTCCACATTTGCGTCACAGCTAAACTAGGCCGAACAACGACTGAATAAGGACCACGTCAGTCCTCGGTTTGAACTAAAGCAGGACTAACCGAGGACTAAACCAGGACTAAAAAGGACCAACTTAAACCAGGTCTACAGGTCCTGGTTTACACCCATTCTCTTTCCAACTAGTGCAGACAATACAGCTCTGAACTAGGTCTAAACTAGGACTAAACCGAGTACCACTACAGGAAGGTCTTGGACTAAATCAGATCTAAACCAGGACTAAACAAGAACTAAACCTAGAAAAACAAGACTCACAGTACAGATCCAGACAAGGACTAAAGCAGGACTAAAGCAGGACTAAAGCAGGACTAAAGCAGGACTAAAGCAGGTCTAAAGCAGGACTAAAGCAGGACGAAACCATGTCTAAACCAGAAATAAACAAGGACTAAGCCATGTCTAAATCAGGACTAAAGCAGGACTAAAGCAGGACTAAAGCATGGCCTAAAGCAGGACTAAACCAGGACTAAACCAGGACTAAACCAAGATGAAACCATATCTAAACCAGGACTAAACCAGGATTAAGCCATGTCTAAATCAGGTCTAAACCAGAACTATCATAACTAAACCAGAACTAAACCAAGACGAAACCATGTCTAAACCAGGACTAAACCAGGTCTAAAACAGGCCTAAACCAGCACTAAACCAGTACTAAACGAAGACTAAACCAGATCTAAACCAGAACCAAACCAGAACTAAATGAAGACTAAACCAGAACTAAACCAGGACTAAATTAGGACTAAACCAGAACTAAACCAAGACCAAACCATGTCTAAACCAGGACTAAACCAGGTCTAAAACAGATCTAAACCAGAACTAAACCAAGACTAAACCAAATCTAAACCAGGACTACCCCACCCCTCCTTGCTCCTGTCCTCCGCTCACTGTAAATCGTTTTATTTGGAGTGCAGTGTGTCGGGGTTTAAGGCGTCTTGCTGAAGGGAGGCGGGAATAGAACCAGCAGCTGTTTTCTGCAGCTAAATCCAGACCTCTGGTAATTACACAGAGAGGACAGACTGATAACAGAGGAGAGCACTGTTCAGACCCACTTCAACACAACTGCACTTTGAGTTTTCAGATGTGAAATGTGGACAAAAACATAAACTGCAGTTTGACTTATTTATTATTAAAGGCCCTGTACTTGATTTTGTTCCATGTATTTGAGCAAAATGTGTCTGGCCCCAGTACAGATATGTTGTAAAAGCACCTCTTGAGGTCAAAATAAGTCTGCTGTGTACTGTCTGCATCTAATTATAAAGCAATATATTGTCTGAGATCCAGGAAGTGCACATTAGCATGCTAATTGTTGTTAGCATTACCGTGGCAAAACTTCACTCTGGGCTCTGAAAGTTGCGACGATCACGGTGAATAATTTTGATGTTCTGAATGCAAAAGGTAAGTATAATATAACTTTGGACCACTGCAAACCGTTTAAAATGAACTAGTTTAAGACAAATCAGGTACAGCATCTTTAATTTTTATAATGAGACTAGTTCAGTTTAAAAGGTGCATTTTAAGTTGTATCTGCTCCATCCTTCAGTGTTTCTTCTGGGTTAAATCTGTTAAACCTGACCAACCACGACTTAACAAGGACATCTTCTGCATTAAACCTGAACAAGATATAAAACAGGACTAAACCTGCTTCTCTCCTTCTCTCTCTGCCTCTCGCTCCTTCTCCCCATCTCTGTCTTCTCCTCTCTTCTCTCTCTCTCCCTCTCACACTCTCCCTCTTTTCCTCCCTCTCTTTGTTTAATTCTCTCTCCCTCCCTCTCTCTCTCTCTCACTCACTCTCTCCTTCCTTCTCCCTCCCGCTCTCTGTCTCTCTCTCACTTTCCCTCTCTTCCTCCCACTCTCCCTATCCTCTCTTCTCTCTTTCTCTCTTTCCTTCCTTCTCCCTCCCTCCCTCTCTCTGTCCCTCTCTCACTCTCCCTCTCTTCCTCCCTCTCCCTCTCTTCCTCCCTCTCTCTGTCCCGCTCTCTCCCTCCCTCTCTTCTCTTTCCCCCTCTCTACCTCCCTCCCTCTATTCTCTCTCTCTCTCCCTCTCACAGTCTTCCTCTTTTCCTCCCTCTCTGTGCTTAATTCTCTCTCGCTCTTTTCTCTCTCTCTCCCTCTCTCTCACTCACTCTTTTCTTCTTTCTCCCTCCCTCCCTCTCTCTGTCTTTCTCTCATGCTCCCTTTCTTCCTCTCTCTCTCTATTTCACTCCCTCCCTCCCTCTCTCTGTCTATCTCTCTCTCTTGCATGATGTAATATTCATACTGACATTTTCTGTAGATTCCTCCTCAGACCTAAACATGGGCTCACATGCTGAGCACAGCAGAGGTCATGCTTCACTTGGCACAGCTGTTCATATGAGCCTAAACCAGGACTAAACCAGGACTAAACCAGGGCTAAACCAGGACTAAACCAGGGCTAAACCAGGGCTAAACCAGGGCTAAACCAGGACTGAATTAATACTTGTGCTGAAGAGCTGCCCCCGTCTGGCAGCATTTTCTCCAGCTATTCTTACACAAACATCAGGTGCCAGAGATCTGGAAAAGTCCATTAAAGTTCCGGTGCTGAAAAAGTCTGTTAGAGAGTAATGACGAAAGGCCAGAAGCATTAACCTCTAATGTAGTAAAAGCCGTGGAGAGGATTATAACAGCCGAGCTCCAACAAGAAGCACAGCACCAGTGAGATCCATATCAATGTGTATACACCTCCACAGTAACTAACTCTGAAACATCTAGAAAGCTCGACTTGTATTTGTGACTTCAGTTCAGAGTTTAATCCTCTTCACATTGACATTCTTATTCGTAAGCTTGCCCTCCTAAATGTAAACTTCTGGCTGATTAAGACGTATTTCTCTTTTCTGACCAAACACTCACAAAAGGTGAGAGTCAATTCTGTGTTTTCTAAGGAAACTATATGTAGCACAGGGGTGCCTCAGGGTGCAGTCAGCTCTGCACTTTTTGTTTATTTTATACACAAATGAGTGTGTCACTCACAACCCGAGCTGTATATGATCAAGTTCTCCGATGACACGGTTTAACTAAGTCTGCTCACAGGCCTCTCAGCAGACACACATCTGGACTAGACCACTTTATGAAATGGTGTGAGGATCACTACTTACATGTTAATGTGAACTAAACAAAGGAAGTTGTAGCGGAGCCCAGGTCAATGTGAGTCCATAATGAGGAGCGATACATGGACAGAAAACGGAACAAGTCTCATCTTGTAAATACACAGGGCAGTGGTTCAAGTGGGCGATGACATGAGCTGCACGAGGATTTGACAAGTGTGTGACAGATACACCAGCGTCTGTACTTCCTCAGGAGATTAAGGGCATTTAGAGTCAGCCGAAGTATTGTGCTGCCCTTCTGTAGAGCTGGTATAGAGTGTGTGCTGAAGTAGACAAGAGTCAGCTGGTTTGGAAACCTGACTGTCAAGTAGAAATCACAGATCCTTAAACTGCTGCAGATGTGTGCAGATGTGTGCAGGT
>KN486159.1:7190-22561 GCA_000787095.1 Periophthalmodon schlosseri
ACATCATCTGCAAACAGCAGAGATGAAATCCTGTGGTTCCCAAACCAGACCCCCTCCGGCCCCTGGCTGCGCCTAGAAATTCTGTCCATAAATACAGTGAACAAAACCAGTGACAGAGGGCAGCCCTGGCGGAGTCCAGCATGCACAGGGAACAGGTCTGACTTACTGCCAGCAATGTGAACACAGCTCCTGCTCCGGTCATACAGGGACCAGACAGCCCATAGCAAAGGGCCCCGGACCCCATACTCCCGGAGCACCCCCCCCAAAGGACACCACGAGGGACACGGTCGAATGCCTTCTCTAGATCCACAAAACACATGTGGACTGGTTGGGCAAACTCCCATGAACCCTCAGTAACCTGATGGAGAGTGTAGAGCTGGTCCACTGAATCCGAGGTTCGACCATCGGTCGGATTCTCCTCTCCAGTACCCTGGAGTTTTCACACATGTTCCTCTGCTCTGTGGAACGACCCCAGTGCAAACTAGATTTACTTCCGTTTACTTCCTTTTTGGGTTCGGTCTTGTTCACATGCACAACACATCATTCACCACAGCTGATTGCAACTTGATTACAACAACCCAAGGTGATTATTGACGATTAGCAATAGTAAAAGAAAAGTTAAACTCTGTCAACTGAACAAAAAGGTTGTAGGAGTGAAGACGTTTGGCTGCTCATCCAAGCCGCTTTTTCAGTTCTGGTCAGATTGCTGGTGGACACTGCCTTATATCTATCTGAAGGGAGGAGTTAGCTATACTGAAACTACCACACCTATTGTTTACAGTTTTTGTTTTGTAGGCTAGGTTTTAATGAGCTATACTAAGTGTGAACTGTGCCTGAGTCCTACTTAGTATAATCATTCAGGCCCCTAATGAGTGCCCTCACACCTATCAGCATACTGGCTAGCCCTATTGTTTTTTGTCTTGATTTGGGTCTGAGGATGGAGTTATAGATAGGAGATAGATGAATCTCCTATCTATAACTCCATCCTTAGAATGACTATGCTAAGTAGGATTCAGTCACAGTTCACACTTAGTGTAGCTCATTAGACCTAGCCTACAAACAGAAACTGTAAACAATAAGTGTGTTAGTTTCAGTGTAGCTAGCTCCTCCCTTCAGATAGATATAAGGCAGTGTCCACCAGTAATCTGACCAGAACTGAAGAAGCAGCTTGGATGAGCAGCAAAACGCCTTTACTCCTACAACCTTTTTGTCTAGTTGACAGATGTGAACTTTTCTTTTACTATGGATCAGACCTGGACGACTGAGGGATGACACAGACAACGACTAGCAATGACTGACTCGATCTGGATCAATACAAGAGAAAAATCCTAGCTGTACCCTGACCCAAACAGTTGTCTGAAATCAATTGAGTCCACTTGTGAGATGTAGTTTATCTTGTCAGGGTTAAGGTGCTGATCCGACTGCTGAAGGACCTGCGCCTGCGTTTCCCTGGCTTCGAGCCGCTCACTCCCTGGATCCTGGACCTGCTGGTATGTCCTGTTCACTGTGTGTGGACTGCTGATGATGTGGCTGTGTATTAAATGGCTGTTTGTGTTACAGGGGCATTCTGCTGTAATGAACAACCCCTCCAGACAACCACTATCTCTCAACATGGCTTACAGGTCAGTCCTCTGCATCTAGGCCCCAAACCTATAGCGCGGTCCCTGGTACTGTAGTGCAGTGCCACACATCATGCATAAACTTACCTCTGTCATTGCCCGTACTGCGGATTACAGTATGAAATGTGTATCTACACTGGCCTACCACACACACTGTAATCATTCACAAGGGAAAGCTTTCCCTTATTGTCTTTACTTGCTCTAGTAAGTACACACTTACATACATGTTAGAATCAGACAGACCTCAGGCAGACCAGATGCAGATCGCTGGCTTATATTTCTTACATTGCCGTGAGTTTAAAGAATTTCTGCTCCGTTAGCCTAAAGCAGGCTAAAGATGTGACGACGGCGTGGCGACGGCACAGACCTGAAACATTTGAGCTTCTGCTGAGCTAATCAGGGCCTGGGACATTTTCACGCATTTATTTACTAGATGATGGAGAATTATTCTACACACTCATGTGAGCAGCAGTGTCATGGAGAAGCCCAGAAGCTGACACAATGACTTGACAATGACTGACGCTGCCTGTAGATGCAGAAGCAGAACAGTGCACACACAGAATGACTGACTTGTTTGCAGACGCTGCCTGCAGATGCTGGCTGCAGGCCTCTTCCTCCCTGGATCTGTAGGGATCACAGACCCATGTGAGAGTGGAAACTTCCGGGTCCACACGGTCATGACCTTAGAGCAGCAGGTGAGTGTTATTCACTTAATGCATAACTGGGAGGACTGCAGGCACAATATAGAGAACTAAAAAAATGACAATTGTGGTAGTTTTAGAAGCAAAAATAGTTGTTTCAATTCTGTCTTTTTAGGCCATGTGTTTTTTTTATTTAGCTGTTTGACTTTTAACATTCAGAAAGTTTAATTTCATAAAGCTGGTCACATTGTAGAGTATTTTTCTTACTGTACATTTTCATTAAAACATTTCACTGTCCTGGTGTCAAACGTGAATAATTGTGATGTTTCTTACAATAATCATACCTATCAAATGTAATGTGACATTGCCAACTGTGTGTGTCTGTCCTCTGTGTGGGCATTTCTGCAGGACATGGTGTGCTTCACGGCTCAGACTTTGGTTCGAGTCCTGTCTCATGGAGGCTATAGGAAGATCCTGGGACTAGAGGGAGATGCCAGCTGTGAGTCCTCTCTCCTGGCTGTCCTTTATCCTGTGTACTCAATGCTTAATGGCTAATGCTTGACAAGATGCTAACAGAAGACTTTTATTCAAATTAAAGGCACATACGGCAGTGTAAAAAACAAAATCATTATCACATTTTACTATATTAATACAGCAGTAATTAAGATCGAGTTCAAATATTGGAAACATTGGAATCAGCGATATAAGAGGGTTTTAGAAGACGTAGACATCAGTCAGATATTGAGCTGATATTTGGTACTAGGACGGCAAGATTAATTGCAATTTAATCAATCGCAATTTGAATGGATGCAATTAGCAAATCGCAAAGGCTGGGCTATAGTTGTTTTAAGTAGTGTAATTTCCTCCACACACAACAAAATCTCCTGTTTTATTCGGCATGAAACTGCTAACCCTGTAGTTTAGATTTGTACAAACATGTTCTGAAATTAGTCTCTTTTTCAGTTCATATTTATGTCAATTCTTCTGGATGTGTTTAAAATGTGAATTTTAAACAGAATCCTATCATTAAATCATAAATATAATTGCAGTGCTTGTCAGAAAAACTGCAATTACATATTTTTCTAAATTGTTCAGCCCCATTCAGTAAAGATTTTTTTCAGTATTGACCAAGTCTCTGTGCCGATGTGTCAGTCCCAGTTTGTTTTCAGTCTTGTCAGATTTAGGGTTGCAACAAGTTAAAATCGAACTGCTTATTAATCAATTAAGGAAAAAATCTTCAACAAATTTAGTAATCGAATAATCATGAACTGGTCTATATGCAGGCTCCAAAACATGCCATAAACTGAGAGAAAATGTTTTAGGACTTGGACAGAGCAGTAAATGCATGAAATGGAAACAGAATTCAACATATATTCTACTTATATTTTACTCAACGAGACCTGCTTTATCGCCACTTGAGATTCTTGCACATTTTCACAAAATTCACACTTTTATCTCCTCAATTTTTCAGGCCGTGAACCAAAAGTATGCCATAGATTTTGACCGCGAACAAATCAGCGAGCAGCACCGCACAGCTGTTCACCATGCTGGCTATTACAACAAACACAAAACAATAATTGTTCTATTGATTTCCTCCTTTTGTGGACACTATCTTGGCTGATTTCTTTTGACTTTACAAAGAAGCAGTGCGTTTCAGGTGTGCCTTCAGATACATCCACAGGTGTGTCTCTAACTGGCATTTAGCAAATAGAAATATTTTTGGTAATCCTAACTGACCTAACACAGGAAAAGTTTAGTCTGATTTCATGTCAGACAGTGAGGAGAAAAAAAAAGATGTCTTTTTATATAGTGTATGTAAACTTCTGGTTTCAACTGTAGATGGGCAGGGTTTGATATTGCTAGATGCGCTATTGGCTGATAGCAGAGGATCCGTCACACATTGTGATAGCGGTCTGCTGTTTTTGCCTCAAAAAGTGTCCCCGAAAAGTTAATTACCAAAAGCGAGCGAGAAATACGAGTGCTGACAAATTTATATAGATTCCCTGATAAATGTAGATCATGTCTGCAGAAAACAGGGTCCTCCCACAGTAGAGATCTATCAACTGCATCAAAGTGGCTGTTGGCTCAGTGTTGAAAAGGCACTTTTAAATAGTTGTATGTTAAATATCTTGTGTTCAGACCTGGCTTCAGAGATGTCCACGTGGGACGGAGTCATCGTCACTCCCTCTGAGAAGGCGTATGAGAAACCACCAGAGAGGAAGGAGGAGGAGGACGAGGCTCTGGAGGAGGGGGGCGATGCGGAGGAAGAGAGCATGGAGACCCAGGAGTGACTGGACCAAGAGGGGACCGGGGCAAATATTTTAAGTTTTATTCCTGTGTTTATTTGGCTTGTTACATTTGTCTATGAATGTAGTGATCTCAATAAATCTTTTTTTTTACTTTGAGCACAGGACCTGATTGTGTGTTTGGGTCTGGGGTTTCTAAATGTGCAGGCTGGTCTCTGAGAACTAAATATTTTTCTCTCTGCTGGACAAATATCAAGGATTTTGGGATCCTAGTTACAGCCATGTAGAGGTGTCATTTCTACCAAAATAATAATTAAAATTTCAGTCATATTAGATTATGTCAACACATTCTGTTAACTATTCTTGCATTGCTTCATTACAACAGTCAAAGCAGGCCCCTGAGTTGGTGGAGGACTTCTCAGGGCAGATGTGTTGAGCTCTCAGTCCAACAGAGATCATCATGGAGCTCATCTCTGCTAAGGCCACTGTCCGCTGCGCTCAGGCTGAAGCTCAGGGCTTGAGTTTGAGCCAAGGATGAACAATGGTGAGGATGGACAGAATGGAGGAGGTCAGCCCACAGGCTCCCACAAAGCCATGGCCGGTGGAGTAGAGCCCCAGGCGGTCGAGAGGGATAAACAGGTCACAGCTGTTCTTGAGCAGATCCAGCAGCAGTGGAGGGTTATGGTGCAGCACACTGAGCATGAGCTGTAGCTGCGAGACCACACCGGGGGCAGGGTGTGGCTCTTCTGCTTTAATCGCTCTGCAGCGAGTCTCACTCTCCATGAGCAGGCGCACCTCGTACACGTCCCGCACTAGATTCAGGATCAGAGTGAACAGGTAATACCTGTGAATACAAACACACAAACAATGGACATATTCAACACCCCAACTAAAGGATACACGCATCAACTGCGCTCTGCTCAGCTTTAGGGCCTTGCTGAAGACTGCACTTCCTCTGCTATCCTACGGCATTGTTTGGGGTCCCTGGAATCCCTGACACCTGCCACCAGCAGATAAAGTATGTGCCCCAGACCCCATACTCCCATAGCACCCCCCAAAGGACACCACGAGGGACACCGTCGAATGCCTTCTCCAGATCCACGAAACACATGTTGACTGGTTGGGCAAACTTCCACGAACCCTCGAGGACCCAATGGAGAGTATAGAGCTGGTCCAGTGTTCCACAACCGGGCCGAAAACCGCACTGCTCCTTTTGGATCCGAGGTTCGACTATCGGTCATATTCTCCTCTCCAGTAACCTAGAATAGACCTTACCGGGAAGGCTGAGGAGTGTGATTCCCCTGTAATTGGAACACACCCTCCGGTCCCTCTTCTTAAATAGAGGGACAACCACCCTAGTTACAGCCATGTAGAGGTGTCATTTCTACCAAAATAATAATTAAAATTTCAGTCATATTAGATTATGTCAACACATTCTGTTAACTATTCTTGCATTGCTTCATTACAACAGTCAAAGCAGGCCCCTGAGTTGGTGGAGGACTTCTCAGGGCAGATGTGTTGAGCTCTCAGTCCAACAGAGATCATCATGGAGCTCATCTCTGCTAAGGCCACTGTCCGCTGCGCTCAGGCTGAAGCTCAGGGCTTGAGTTTGAGCCAAGGATGAACAATGGTGAGGATGGACAGAATGGAGGAGGTCAGCCCACAGGCTCCCACAAAGCCATGGCCGGTGGAGTAGAGCCCCAGGCGGTCGAGAGGGATAAACAGGTCACAGCTGTTCTTGAGCAGATCCAGCAGCAGTGGAGGGTTATGGTGCAGCACACTGAGCATGAGCTGTAGCTGCGAGACCACACCGGGGGCAGGGTGTGGCTCTTCTGCTTTAATCGCTCTGCAGCGAGTCTCACTCTCCATGAGCAGGCGCACCTCGTACACGTCCCGCACTAGATTCAGGATCAGAGTGAACAGGTAATACCTGTGAATACAAACACACAAACAATGGACATATTCAACACCCCAACTAAAGGATACACGCATCAACTGCCTGACGGCATCTCTTACTTCCGGTGTCCACCACCGGGTTCGGAGGCTGCTGCCGCGACAAGCATTGTAGACCTTAAGACCACAGCTACCAGCGGCTGCATTGACAACAGAGGCGGAGAACATGGCCCACTCGGAGTCCATATCCCCAGCTTGCCCCAAGATCTAGGATCTGTTTGCCATGGGTGACCCTACCAGGGGCATGAAGCCCTCGACAACATAGCTCCCAGGATGATTCAGATGCTCAAACCCCTCCACCACGTTAAGGTGGCGGGGGGGGTCACCTGAAGCTAAACACCCTGTACATTTTATATATATATATAAAATAAATCTCTGAAGCTAAACACACAAGTTCTTGAAAAAGCATTTGCATTGTGGCAGTGGGCTAGGGCTGACCTGAAGGACCTCTGGCTCCACTTGTGCTGGTCCAGTCTGAACAGGAGACCTGTCTTGGAGGCCCACAGCAGGTTGTCACAGGCAAAGTACATGGCCCTATTGAGGTGGCTGAGTGTGAGGCAGAGGCGCAGCACACTGTCCTTCAGGTGGATGCTCCTTTTGGCAGCTTCCAGTGCCTCAACAGAGTTCCCCAGGCGCAGCACTGCAAGAAAATAAGGACATGCTGGATTTACATGTCAAACATCCTTTGCTGCTGTCCCTGTACTTATGCTGTTCCAACATGTAATGTAGCTAGTCCATTACATGGGCCTAAACTGAAAGCTAACAGGTAAAAATGACTACGAAGTGACTAAGAAGTTAAAATGTTTATTAATTGAAATGGTTGCAGTTAAAGTTGGCCTGTATCAAAAGACGTAAGTGTAAGTGCATCAGCAAATTGATTGTAATTGAATTGTTTGAATTTCTACTTGCCCATGTTGTCTGCCATCTTAGGTGTTCCGGCCAAATGAGTCCCCAGGTTGCCGGAGCACCTTAAGGAGGTTCCGGGGCAGACAACTGCGTGCTAAGGAGGAGGGGTGTCCAAATATTTTAGCTTTTTGTGTATCTAGTTCGTTTTCCACAGTTAACACGGATAAATTAATATAGAGCTCTATTTTTATAACAGATTTGATTGAGTAAAGATTTACACTGTTTTGTTAAAGATAACTTTTAACAGTATTATTGGATGTGCTGAAACTTACCTGTGCTGCAGTGTGGGAACAACCAATTAAGGGAGGTGCTCTATAAAAGGAGCAAACCTCAGTCTGCTCAGAAGGAGGTACTGTGTGTACAGGCTGTTACTGCCATGCTGATTTTAAATTTTGCTGTCATTTTTGTTAATTTTGTCAGTGTTGGAAATAAATGCACTTGGGTCTGCACTGGACAAATCGTCTCAGCTTTGCTCTGTTCCTCGTCAAAACTGACAATGTTGCTATCCGGGCAATTGCACAACAATTTCCTTCCCTCGCTCATACTTCCTCCGTGGTTTCCTGCCCTTGCTTCCTCTGAGCTTGGGAACACCATTTAATATGGTGCATTTCATTGACAGGTGAAAAATGGAGGAATGAGGAAAGGAATCAAGGAGAAGCAAGTGAGAAAAGAGAAATGAGATGCAAGGAGAAGGAAGTAAGGAAAGAAATGAGATGCAAGGAAAAGGAAGTGAGGAAAAAGAAATTAGATGCAGCCATGATGGGATGTGGCGTGTACAGTTGTGTCACTCACACTTCCTGGTTAAGCTCATGTGCGCCTCCAGCTGGGAGATGGTGAGGCGCACCTGCTCCCCGGAGCCTGCTCTGTGCACAGTGTACCCCAGCAGAGCGCAGGTATACTGGGCTGCCCTGACAACACAGTAGTGCATCACCATCACTCATAAGTTATACCAAAATCTATGTTTAATCTTAAAAATGATAGAATATATAATATAGTCCCACTCATATATAAGCCTATGGTCCGAGTTTATAATGATGACTACAGTTAGCAGCACCAACTCTATTTGGAACCTTACCCGATTTGTACCCAGCTTTTGAGCCCAAAGTCCCCTAACCCAGTAGAGTTATCCAAAACCAGCGTTTTGTGCCAGTTTTATAGAAGAAATGTCCCAGTTGTGCCTATTTTTGACCCATTTGATCCCTTCCAACAGTAAAGACGGGCATAAATTGTCATCTGTTTAGCAAATATACAGAAAAACGAGTTTGAAAATTACCACAAAACAAAGAAAATGTACTCTCTCAGATTATATACTGATTTACAAGCGAGTAGTGAATGGACCGAGTACATAACATTTTTTCTCAGTTACGCACTCTTTTCACAATTTTATTATTACGAACCACAGCAAACCGGGGTGCCCCAGTTTTTGATTTTGAAAGTATGTTGACACTACCTGAACAGCCTCTCCTTGGCCTGGCTCTGTGCATTGAAGCGGATCCAGGAGTCCATTCTTGTTGCGCGGCGTTTCAGGTCACCAACATTGATTAATATTGTTTATCTTCCGTCTCAGCTGTGCGCAGTTGAATTTTTAGTCTTGGGAATGATGTTTGGCACAGATTTAGCCCATGGATTTAGCCTGTTAGCTTCTTCCACTGAGCCCTATGTAAACACACACCTCCAGAGCGCACTCGGAAGTGTGGAGCGCCGCTCACAGGGCAGTGTGTGTATTGCACTCGCGGAGCTCCAGCCCTGTTCTGTTCTGACTGACTGTATATGTGTGTACTACGCATGTGCGCAGCTGCCTCTGTTCCTGTGTCAAATCTTGCTGTCCACTAAATTCTGCCTTTTACCACAGGCATTAAACCTGCAAAAAAGAATCCTGTCTCTTGTGACCATACACATTTATCTCTTCCAACACTGCCATTGACGACAAACGACAGGACAAACGTCAATTGCTGCCTAAACAAGTTGGCTATAACAAAATAAATAAAATAAGATAAAACTGCATGAATAAAAAGCGTTTATAAGAAAGAAAAAAACGTTCAAATAGAGCAGAGCACAGCCCTGCGTAAAACTTGTAAATATTCCCCAGTATTTTGCATCCATCATCCAAATCCCTGCGTTCCTTTGAGCTCGTACGTAAAGAGTTTTATTTTCCAACATGAAACAATCCGTGAAGAGCTGCACGTGTACTCTAGTTTTATTTGTGACAAATCAAGTATAGTCCAGTAAACTTAAAAAAAAAAAACGCCGCTGGATGCGGTGGATGAGGCGTTCTCTCTCCGGAGATATGCGCTCCGAGGAGGGGAATCAGAGCGCTCTGAGCCAGGGAGATACGCTTCGAGCCGGGCAGGCAGAGAGCTCCGCGCCAGGGAGATACCCGGTGAGGCAGAGCACGCGAGGCGGACGGGTCTGCAGTGAGGTCCGATGCGGGGGCACACTTGTGAAACCTCGATTTGGAGCAGAAAAACTGCCGCTCCGATGTGGAGCGTGTCCCGCAAGCAGCGACCCTCGCTCGGACTTCTGCTCTCGCGCGTCATGGAAGTGCACTGGATCAGGCTGTGAACGTGTGGACTGTTAAAGGCAAAACGTGCATGAATGAAGGAACTATCGGAGGGCTCATAGTACAGTACTTTACTACTTTTACTTTGTACGTTCCACCACTTGTCGTGTTTTTGTCAACGAAAACTAACTAACAAAAGCGGCGAGGTCCAAAAATGCATTTCCATAGACTTATTTATTACTTGCTGCCTCTCCTGCCGACTGGTAAAAACCATAAACTCACCCAGGTTCACTCTGGCGCCCCAGACTCAACTAGAAGCACAAAAGGTGTTAAGGTAAACAATAGAAAATGACACAAAAAAAATTAGCAAAACATAAGAAATATTAACATTGCAAAAATATATATTAAATATGCAAATTACCCCAAAAATAAATTGGCAAACTAATTTCCCATAAACAAAAATAATACACTAATCTTACAACAAACAAAAACAGGCAAATAGCTCCTACACTCCAGCCCCTAATTGTGCATTAAATCACAATTACTATTCAACTGAACTAGGAGCTATTCTAAGGCAATGTCAGTATTATATGTATGTATGTATGTGTATATGTATGTGTCATGCATTAACCTTAAGTTAATTTTTTAATCTTTTTAATCTTTTTTCTTCTTGATGCACCTGCAAGAGAACAGGACAGGTGGGGCTTTGGACGAGCAGCAGGATAGAGACAGATAGAGGTTTGATTTTAGTTTTAGTCCATAGCCGCTTCCAGCAGTAGACAGAGCTTGGTCACTGGCCTCTCCAACACACTGGTTTTGGTCTGGAGCTGCACAGAACAAACCAGTCCTGAATCAGTGTTTACTACAAGACTCTGTCCTTCTGCCACTATCCTCTGGGAGCAGTGGCATCTGCAACCAGCACTGTCTCCAGGACAGAGGTTTCTTCTCAGCTTCATCCACTTTCTTTTCAAACAGGCCAGGCGGCATGACAGGTTTGCCCTTTAATGTTAGGATGTGATTTGGTTTGAGGGCTTCTAGATCACCTGGATCATCAGAGACTGGTGTTTGAGGTCTGTCAATGGTCTCTGCTTCACAGAGCACTATTTGGAGAACTTCATCATCCACAATTTGCTGCTTGAGGGTTGAGGTGAGCACATTTCTGACTGAGTGAATCAGCCGCTCCCAGAGGCCTCCTTCATGTGAAGCTGCAGGTGTGTTAAAATGCCACCAAAGTCCTTTGGATTTTGTTTTGATTCAAAGCAGCCAGACTCTCTTTGGACTCCCTGTTTGGCTCCCACAAAATTTGTGCCATTATCTGATCTGATGGAGCGGACTGAGTCATGTTAGCATACAAATCTGTATGAGTGCGTTAATGCAGGAGTCAGCGTCTAACATGTATGCAACTTCCAAATGGACAGCACGAGTGGTGAGACATGTGAAAATGACCCCATATCTTTTGACTAGGCTCCTGCCCTTTTTAACATCAGTGGGGCCAATATAGTCTTCTCCAGCGTCAGTGAATTTGTCTGGAATTACTCTTTCCAGAGGCAGATCAGCCATTTTTTTGTTCCATCAGCTTTCCTCTGTTTCTTCTGCAGGTGCCACATTCAGACAGGACTTTTCTGGCAGCAGAGTTTGCATTGATTATCCAGTACCTTTGCAGTCTGATGCAGCCTGGACAACATGTGGTTCCTTCCTGTGTGGCCAAGCTGATGGTGAATATGGTGCAGGATTTATGTTGACACATGCATGTCTTTACTCAGGATGGTGGGGGTGCTTGAAATCCAGAAGCAGAGCTGCTTTGTTGACATGACCACCCACTCAGAGCACTCCATTGTCCAGCACTGGATGCAGCCTGTACAGATGGCTTTCTTTAGAGATGTACTGATTTGTTCTGAGTTGACAGATTTAAGCTTTGAACTTTGAACTGAATGATGACCTGCTTTAGCAAGATCTTTACATGTTAAATATTGTTCTTTTACTGTGCCTTTAAAATGCTGCATTTTTTGTGCCACATTTTGCTATTTTTGTAGTGTCACTTTTAGGCCACCAGAGGAAGTGCAAGACTTTTCTCTGTTGCTCTGGGACATAGAACTGGTGGTACATAGCCTGAATATCTGCCAAGAGAGCTATGGGCTTGCTCTAAAGCACAGTAGAACTCCCACCATAGAGTTTGTCAGATCAGGCTCCTCAGCTACAGAAGCTGACTAAACACCATGGTGTGGTATATACCACACTGTCCCATCATTGTCCATCAGCTGGTCATCAGGCACCAGTTCAGCATGTTCATTACAAATCATGTCCTCAACAAATGTAGTGTACTCTGCTTTGAAGTCTTTTTGAAGTCATTTTTGTCAAACTTTCTTTTCAAACTTTGGAGACGTTGCTCTGCAATACGGAGGTTATGTTGTAAGTTAACATTTTGCTCTTTGAAAGGCAGGTCTATGCAGTCTATTAATGCTGCAGAATTATTCATTATGTTCATAAATATGACATTTCTGGACATTTCCTTTTGCTTCTGTGATGTTTTTTCATTGAAATTGTGATTATATTGTTGATTACGTTGATGTTTTCAAGATGTTCCACAGAGATTCTATTTGCAGTGAAAGCAGAGCAGCCAATCTTGCATTTGCACCCACTATGAAGCGGACCATTAATGACCCATCCAACTCAGCTCCGAACAGCATAGGGCCCATCACCCTGGTTGCTGATTAGCTCCCACGGCTTCATCACTTTGGCTGCATCAGTACCAATGAGCAACTCTACTTCAGCATCTATGTTGTGGAGCTTTACATTTTGCAGATATGGACACTTGTCTATATCTTCTTGCTGCGGAACATTGCATTTTGAAACAGCCATTGACTTTTGTGCCATCACATCAAGGAGCTCAATATACTCATTTTCATCAAGTACAGCACAGAAATAATGTTTGTATTCACAATGCTTTTATGCCCCATTGTTTGCAGCAGAACACTTGCTTTTTTGCCTTTAACATTTAATTTTCTTGACAGACTTTCTGTGCAAAATGTGCCTGTGCTGCCTGGATCCAAAAAGGCATAAGTCTGCATTGATGTACGTGTGCTTTGGCTCCTGACTTGGACAGCAACAATAGACAGGACTGAATGGTATTATACAGGTTTGAGTCATTGTAAAGGTGGTGGAGGTGATGAAAGGCTGCAGGGGGCGCTTGGAAGATGCATTTTTATGTTCAATGTGAAGAGCAGCTTTTTGGTGACATACAGGACATACTCTTATCGATTTCTGCATTCTTTACTTGTGTGACCAGTTTTCAGACAGCCAAAACACATTCCTTTATCTTTAATAAAGTTCACTTTGTCTTTATAGTAAAAGCAAAATGTAAAATCTGTCAACTGGACAAAAAAGTTGTAGTAGTGAAGACGTTTCGCTGTTCATCCAAGTGTCTTTTCTTTGAAATTAAAACATTTTCCAGAGCATGATTACTCAGTGAAGAGAATAAACATCCAAAAGATTTTGTTTTATTTGTTGTACATGTTTTTACAGCCGTAACATTGATGGCAAAACTCCCCCTTTTCCTTTTATGTGACTGCTGTTGGAGCTGTTGGAGCTCTTGGCTGTGGAATGCTGTGGGTCTTGAATGTTCCAAAAAAGTAGAGCAGATGCAATATCTATCTGTTTTTCAATGAACAAAACAAGATCAGTGAACAGTCTTCTCTGGCCTCTTCTTTCCTGGAGCTCACAAGCCACACATCTCTATCTTTCCCTTAGTTTATAACGCAACTTTAAAATTATGTTTCTCATGTTTGTTGGCAAATCAAGTTCTCTCATGTGAGTAATGTGTTCAGTTAAGTTTGAGCATCGTCTGAGGAGAATGAAGAGAACAGTGAGAATGACTGGAGTGATTTAATACCTTTTAATGGTGGCCAGTTGTTCATCTTTTCTATATAAGCATGTGCTATGTTATGTTCATTCCCAAAATGCTCAGCAAGAAGACTTTTGGCTCTGTAATAACCCTGTTCTGCTGGTAAGTGCTGGCAACTGTGAACAAGATCTCTCAGCTGCCCCCTGGTGCATTGTTCGAGAATGCCAAATGCCTTTATGAAACTTTTATACTGGAGTGGGTCTCCATCAAAAACAGGGATATTTCAAGGGGGCAGAACTGAGCTCAGATTTTGCTGGACCAGCATGGCATTGATGTCATTTTGATCGTTTTTTTGTGGTGTGCTTGAACATTGTCACATGCGTTGGTCAATTTGTGTGTAAGAATCAACATTTTTTAATTTTTTTTTTTTTTGAGACACATTTTCATTGAAGTTTTGTTTGGTAACATGCACATTATTGTGGTCTTTTTGCTTAGGCACAAATACGTTTGTACATGGATTTAATTGCATTGTTTTGCTGACACTGTGTTTAGTGACATATGAATTCATGCCGTTAGAGATTTTTGGGATTTCTGAGACTCTGGAGCCACGTTGAGACGTTGGACGTTATGTCCAAGAGGCGGAGCTTTGCATTTGCTGCAGCAAGTTGTGTTTCAAGTTCGACTTGTTCCTTTTGTTTTAAAATTTTCACTTTCCATTTTATTTTTTTACTCCTATGCCTCAATTTCAAGTTTGTTTGTTTTTTTTGGGTTTTTTTTTAGAGCTGCGACACGTTCCAATAGCGCTGCTTTATCGGCTTCTGCTTTGAGACGCGTGAGATTTGAGAGCACGCCCTCGATGCGTTTGACTTTTCAGAGCATACGTTTGAGGGATTGTCCTCTGGACTCAAGCAAGGCTGGACTGGCCATCTGGAGCACCGGGAGTTTTCTCGGTGGGCGGAGGCACTTTTTGTCAGCGTCTGTGCGCAACACCATGCGGAGTCCTGATGTAACCCGTAAGTGGCCCGCTCATTATTCATATTTCCGTGGCTGTATACGCACTAACATGAGTTCACCGCGTCCTCATGCACATGTGACCCTACGCAGATGCGGTCTGGGTTCAGTCCCATATCACCCAGGCCGACCCAAAGTCGACAGGGCGAGGCTGATGCGGGAGCGCCAGCCCCTGTTCCGAGCGGCGTCGTGCTCAGACCTGCTGCTGGCAGTGAGCCTGTTCATTGAAATCACGCTGAAATCAAGGAATTTTTGAACACTAGGGATGTTTCCAAGTTCATAAAGGCATTCTGCACTATTTAATCTTAACGACAGTTTTACATCGTTTTACTTTTACATCGATAGACTACATATTCTTGTTTCTGGTTATTTTTAGCTCATCGAAAAAAAGACGCTCATTTTCATGCAGCGCGATCAAAGCGTTTACCGCGGACGCGCGCAGCGGATTTCTTACGTGATTTCTGCAAAGGAGCAAAAGCTATTATCTTTAAAAGTGACATAAAACATGAGTTCAGACATCCTGAGACAAGTGTGTGAATCCTGTGGAGTTTAGGGCCACTTCAGAGCACTGCTGTCCACTGCTGTACTGTGACTCTGCGCTCTGAGCATCCAGAGGCGTGCACAACAAGCACACGTGGGGACACCTACATGGGG
>KN486159.1:22688-52928 GCA_000787095.1 Periophthalmodon schlosseri
CTCGTTTTATATAGTAGTTGATTTCATTTCTACCAATCATAATAAAAAAACAAAAAAAACAACAACTTTTAATTACAATTAATAACACTAGCGTATTAAAAATAGCCAAAAGCATTAGAGTCTGTGTAACAAATAGAGGTCAATAAAAACAGGCCAGCAATCTGAGGTGATTTGATCCAAAACAGATTTTTTTCAGTTATAATCAAATTACATACAAATATTATGTTAGTAAGCATAGCCTATATGGTGACATTTGGTCACATTTTTATATAATGCTTTTCCACCTTCAAGGCACTCAAAGCGCTTTACATCAAAGAACCACTCGCCCATTCACTCCGTCATATACCAGTGTACACAGACACTGGGGGTCATGTGGGTTAAGTGTCTTGCCCAAGGATACAACAACAGCATTCGTCTGTGGGAACTGGAGTCGCACCGCCTATAACATCAACTGACATAAAAAAAAGCCATGTTTTTGTTTTTTTGTTTTTCTTTTTTTTCTGAATCGCTACAATCAGGGGGCCGATCCAGACCAAAAAGTACCAGGACCGATTTCTTCTCCCAGTCCAGCCCTGGAGTCAAGTCATCCACATGTTGATTACTGTCCATATTTGATGGTGGCACATATGAACGGCCCAAATCGCACAACCAGCTTTTGATGCATTCAGTAAATTTACAGTAAGTATTTGCAAAATATTCATTTTGTTCTGTAACTTCATCCGGAGGTAAAAAGGTGAAAAGTGATGTCACTGAATTTGCATTGTCCTTTGATTTCATTAATATGTTCAAATCTTCCATCAGCCTTTTTGCTTGTTTGCATTTTGCTTTCCGTTTTTCTTGACATATTTGCATTTGAAGGCTCAAACTTGACTTTTGCCTGACAGTTGCGCATAATTTTCCATAGCTGTTTGCACTTTTGAAACATCCAACATTTTGGATCAGTTTTGCTTTTCTTTTGTTCACAATAGTAAAAGACAAAGTAAAATCTGTCAATTGGATAAAAAGTTTGTAGGAGTGAAGACGTTTGGCTGCTCATCTTCAGTTCTGGTCAGATTACTGATGGACACTGCCTTAGATCTATCTGAAGCTACACTGAAACTGTAAACAGCTATTGTTTACAGTTTCAGCCTAATGGGCCTACATCCAACCTTAATGGCCCTGGCTAGGTCTGTTGTTCTCTTTGTTTCCTTTGTTTCTTTTGTTTGCTTTGGGTCTGAGGATGGAGTTGTATAAGGGAGACAGATGATGTCTAAGGCCTCCATTCCTGTTTAAGGAAGGATTGTCTTTCCTAACAAAAATTGCTTCTTTAACTCTCCTCTGAAACTATTTTTTTTCTCCAGCTAAGAGCTGTACCTCACTATCTTCAAAGAAATGGTTAGTGGCTTTGAGATGGAGATGTCCGCCGCCAGAGAAGGACTAGCTGCCAATCCACCTGTCTCTCCCTGTCCCCCTGCTGTCCGTGAGCGTGTGCTTTCCACCGGCATGATCTTCTGCGTGCGGCCCAGAACAAGGGCCACTGCCCCCAGAAAGGGCCCGTTGCTTTGTCCACTGTCCTTTGTGTAAAAGTTACTCCTTCTTTACAAACTGTTCCAGTGTGCAGAGGCCGTGACTTGAGCCCTCTGGCTCCCTCCACAGCGCAACGCGGCTGCGGGGCGTTCAGGTGTGCTAAGGACAATTAAATAGTCACTGTCTCTTGCAGGAAAGGACAATTAAATAGTTTCTCTCTTTTATTTTAATATAGATTCATTCCATGGGTTTGGTAAGTTAAGTTTGTGTTTTTGTGTACTTAATTACTTTTCTTTTGCTTGCATTTATAATTTGATACGCTGCATGCTTTGCATGGCTTGCTATTTTCGTTTTGCAGTTTTTTTGTATGTTTTGCTGTGCTTGTTTTGTGTTGTGTGCTTAATTTGGGTTTTGTATTATTTTTAGCTATTGTTTAATTTGTCCTGCATCTTGCAAATGATTTTTAATGCTATTTAACTTTATCTATTCATTGCTATAGGCCTATAGTAGTTTAAGGATTGTGATAAAACAAATGAAATAAATTTTGTATATTTGTAATACTGTCTCACTCTAATGCCCACGGCCTTACAGTTAAAAAGGGGGTTGGCCCGGGGCCATTTCCTCGGGTGCCATTGTTGTGAACCTGTTCCTAGTTTCCTAAAATCATACCGTCACATCACAATAACAAATATTAACATAGCAAAAAATATATATTAAATATGCAAATTAACTGCAAAATAAATAGTCAACCTCATTTCCCATAAAAAAAAAAAATATATATAATAATAATAAACTAATCTGGGGACAAACAAAAATGGGCAAATGGCTCCTACACTACTGTTAATGTTTTTGATTTGTGTTACAATCAGGAGTCCTTCTTACCCTATAAAAGACAAAGAACTGCAGCTTACAGAAGCTGTGGCGGGCTGTATGGCTTGAGGCTGTCACAAAAGGAAAGAAACGCTAGAGCATCCTATGCAGGCGAACATTACATTACATTACATCCTTACATAATAGACTGTTGTGTTAGAATTGTTCAGACTTATATTTTATTAGCACAAACATTTATTTTTGTTGCACAACTTTCAAAAGTACATTTAATTAGGTCAAAGTTAGAATTCATGAATATCCCTCCAACCAGACCACATTCATGTACACGTTATTTTCTGTGTAGGGGAGAAATGACAAATGTACCTGAATTGCTAATATTTTGTCTTGACTTGCAAATTGACCTATCAGCATGAGAAAACAAAATGGCTCTAAATTAAGTAACTTTTTTGCAATACTTGTTTTTGTGACAGCATGCCTTTTTCCCAAACTTTTTGTATCATGATTTTAGCTTTATGCTTTCATTGTATAATGTTTCATGCTAATAAACTGCATTTATTCAAAATAAAATAATAATCTAGTTTAAAGGCAAAACAAACGTTACAATCACCCTGGTCTCTTAACTGTTCAGTTAGGCCCAAATGATGTAGGCTACATAATTAAACCTATCTGCTCACCAACTAGATTTGTTTACCTGCAAGACATTTTACTGATGCACACCAGACTCCATATTTACACCCAACCTCCTGGTTATTCCAGGTTAACTATTTAGACCCAAAGGACAAGATTGCGGTCGAAGTGAGTTTCCTTCACTGGGTGGTTGGGCGCTCCCTTAAAAATAGGGTGATGAGCGCAGTACCACAGGAGAAGATCAGTGTAGAGGAGCCAGATGAGGTTGCTTGGGCATCTGTTCCGGATGCCTCCTGGACGCCTCCCCTGAGCATGTCCCACTGGGAGGAAACTCCAGGGACATGCTGGAGGGACTGTCTCTCGGCTGGCCTGGGAGTGCCTCAGGACGGGGTAGCACAGGAGGGACCTCAAGGTGCACAGGGGAAGCACAAGAGGGACCTTAGGGTGCACTGGGGGAGCACACGGGGAGCAAAGGAGAAACCTCAGGGTGCACTGGGGGAGCACGGGAGGGACGTCAGGGTGCACTGGGGAAGCACGGGAGGGATCTCAGGGTGCACTGGGGTAGCACACGGGGAGCAAAGGAGGGACCTCAGGGTGCACTTGGGAAGCACAGGAGGGACCTCAGGAGGGACCTCAGGATAAGCTGGGGGAGCGGGAGGCAAACACCCCTGATGCCTCCAACATAGTCTTTCTGCGTGCTGTTTCCTTGGCCACATTGTGGTTGAGTCTTCGTAGACGTTCCTGTAGACACATTCAATTCCACAATAATCATTCAACAAACTAGAAATTCTTTCAGCAGTAAATATATCAATAGAATTTTATGTTTCAAATCACACCATCCTAGTTGTGTAATTGGTAATGGGATGGGGAACCTTTTTGTCGCAGTATATTCTGGTTCAGCTTTTGTAAATTGTTTTCATGATTTATTATACAATCTGAAAGGAACCTCTTGTTGAATTTCGACAGTCTGTGCTTTACACTGCATTGCAAGGTGGGCCATTTATCTTGCCCAAAGATGTAACCGTAGTATGGACTCAACTTCTGGGTTTGTGGGTAAACACTCAACTTCTGAGCCACTGATGTCTCAAACTGAGAGTTGAGTAGGCTAATTGTAAAAGTCCATAAAACAGATGCGCTCCAAATGAACCAGCTGGTACCTCACCTGGGCATTCTGGAGGATATTATTCACTAAAACCACCCTCCGTCTCGCGTTGAGCAGCTTTTTCACGTAGGGATCCAAGTCCAAAGCAACCCTCTGATGCTCATTTATCCGACACAGTTCTGCAAACCACAGGCCACAAATTACACAGGCAAGCAACAATGTTTATTTCATTTAACTGCAACAAAAGAGCATACCTGTGGCTAGATTATCGATGTGTTCTCTTAGTTCCACCTGACTTTCTCTGTTGATTTTGGAAGAGAATAAAATATGAGACTGGTGAGATGGTGAGATGTTCAGCTGCACAGAACAGACCTGGAGTTGTGTTTTGTTTCATTTACACATGTGGATCACAAATATCCTATATTTAGGCTTCTCTCAAATGTAAAAAACACTGTTCCAACTTGTGATGTTGTGGTAATACAGGAAATGCTCCACTGTGTTTTTAACCTCCATACACCTTCACTAGAATCATTTGGATTATTTCAGACCTGGAATTGATAATCTCTACTGAACTAAAGGTAAAAAGAGATGTAGACAGACTAATAATAATAATGGTCACCTCAAATGTGTGTGAATGAAAACAAAACACAACTCAGGCTATGTTTTTGATGAGGTATTTAATACTAGCTTAAGGCGTGCAAGAATCAATTTTGTGTAATACAGAATTTTTAAAAGTGCTCAGCTCGTTTGTACCTGACAGAGTGCACGTGCAGGTCCAGCTGCTGAATGGCAGGTTTGAGGAGGTCAATCAAACCCTCAGCCAGAACATCTTTACTGCTAGTATTCTCTAATAACGCCGCTGAAGCCATCTCAGTCGAAAATCATGAGTGTGCTGCACAGGCAAACGGAAACAACAGTCATGGGACCCGGAAGCGGTCAGGTGATAAAGAGATGCACGCATGCGCACTCCCGGTCTAAGCGACGCTCCATTTTAAGAGAAAGGCTAGGCTTCTTATCGCAACCACCTCGTCCAAAAAACCCAGAAAGACCCTTTGTTTTTTGGTTTGCCTTTACCTCCAAAGACACATTAGAAAAGCAAACGCCACAGCTGATCACGTGAGCGTTTGAGAGGGCTGCTCAGAAACATAACCCCGCAGTGCTTACGCATCGGGCTAGCGAACAAGCATCTGGGCCTTTGCAGAACATTTGGTGAGTCACACCACCACAACTTCATCTCTTTAATGATCATATGTTTCCTGGGGGTTGTGGATCTATTTGAACTGTTGTATTGTTAGTGTAGTCATCATCGTAAGTAATATTAAATCTATTCTAATGCTTAACCAGTGTTTCCCATTAACAGAGGAGACTATGGTGCCCCTCCATAGTCTAAAACTAACCATTTTAATCTGTAATCGGTGTTTGTTTTGTTCAGTAGAGGCAATAAGTGACATTCATACATTCAAAATATTGTGTTCGGAAACACTGCTTAACATTACTCGACCGCGTGCATCCAATGTTCTAGGTTATAACAGCCTGTGTTGCTCTGTGTCCCCCAGGAGCCGGAAGGTGAAGCCTGCCAAAATGAGTGCTGCCTCGTCCCAAAAAGTTGTGTTGAAAAGCACAACCAAAGTGTCCCTGAATGAGCGGTGAGACGCCATGCACGCTGTCAGATATCAGCAACACAAACTGGGTCTATGGTGTACCCCTGTGCACACTACTGCACATTCCACAGTGTTCAAAATGCCTTTAATTTTCGGTTTAGTCAGGTTGACCTTCTCTAAAACAAGCATGATTTCTGGAAGAGGTGAACATGTGTGTGGTCATATTGACATGGCTCACACCTCTGTTCTAGCACACTCTGTCCTGGTGGAAAGAATTTTACAACCGACTAAAATATGGAAAGCCTACACGTAAGGCAGCCACAAAGAACGCACTTGAATAAAGCACACATGATGTCCTCCTCTCTTCTGACTTTAGTTTCTTTGTCCCTTTGACAGAGGGCCCAGTCCAAGCATAGACGTGACCAGGCGCTCCACAGCTCTCGGTGAGTGGAATTACCTGAGTTACGGTCTTTGCTGTAAGTGGCTGGGTTCCCAAGCACCTCATGTCCAGGCCTCCCCCAACAAGGACTAAACTCGAGGCACGTAAGGGGCACAATGTGCTTACTATTGCTCTCTCTCTCTCCCTCTCGCTCCTTTCTGTTATTTTTAGATTATTTATGTGTTAAAGGTTGCCACTTCAATTGGTAACTACATTAACACCACAAAGAATGTGTGCGAGCAAATGGAGGCTGGAAAGCGGCTGCATAAATTAAGACATGACATTGATGTGGAACCCTGCTTCCTCCACCCGTATGTCCTCCTTTTACTTCCTCCCTTTTTTCCTCCCAATTTTAAGCTTTACTAACATGCTGAAGAACAAGCAGCCCACTCCAGTAAACATTCGAGCCACCATGCAACAACAACACATGGCAAGTGCTCGCAATCGGCGCCTTGCACAGCAAATGGAGAACCGCCCTTCAGTGCAAGCTGCTTTGAACCATAAGCAGGTGAGTTCTCTCACACTATAGTCACCAATTACATGTCCAGAGTACACAACCCACACTTTTTTACAGTACACATTAGAGCTGCACAAGTAATCGAAATTGCAATTTGAGTTGTCTATATATTTGCAACATTTGCGATTTGATAATTGCGTCAATAGAATGTCTAAATAATAGGGCAAATTATTCTCTCTTTATAGAAAAATCTTGTACCTGTAGCTTAGGGTAGGGATGCACCGATCCATTTTTTTTTTGGTTCCCATTCTGATACTATGGCCTTAAGTATCTGTCGATAACCAATATTAGCCAATACCAGTGCAGAAACTGAAAACTACTTTTTATTTTTGTCGCAGTTATTTATCTCAAGTAACTACTGAACAGCTCTGTATAAAAAAAAGTTCAATCATTATGAGACTTTCTGGGATTACGACCAGTAAATAGTCTTATTACATCAAATTGTATGTCCAATGAACAAATATTGCTTTGACTGAAGCAATATTTGGAAGCTGATATCTCTATTTTAGGGATGCACTGATATGGAAATTATAAGATGATATTTTTTTTTAAAGAAATTATATATATATATACACACACACACACACACACACACACACACACACACACACACACACACACACACACACACACACCCTTTTATTCATTTTTAAGCACCACAAAGTTTGATAGGTTTATAATTTATGAATAACTGTTTAGAGCTAAGCCTATAATCTTAGTATATTCTCTTTTGTGAATTTCTTGTTTTATTTAGATGTATAAGAGCAAATTCTCCCTCTGTACTTCTCCAGTCCCTTTGTCATCATCAACTCTGTAGCAGCAGCGATATTTCAGTGTCTCCTCCTCAGCCCCCCTGCACTCTGCTCACAGGCACTACCCTCTCTTTTCCTCCATTTAACAACTAAAACTAACTTGGAGGCATGTCTAAACTCATCACTTGGGAGGAAAACTAGTCAAATAATGTCTGAAAAAACATTGTTTTTATAGCGGGTCGCAAGTGAATATTGGGCCTATATATTGGTGCACCCCTATGTAGTTTAGAGCTCTTTGTTCTGAAATGCATGATTCTTGTCTTGGTTTCAGTTTATATTCCAGTCTTCTCTTAAATGTTAATGCTCCACTTGTTTTTCTGTGTGTTCCCTGAACATAAGCCAACTTTTTAAACATTTCACAAACCTAATCACAACCACAAAATGTGTCTCTGTCCGAGTTCACATGGTTACAATTCCCATTGTCTAATCTTGTGAATACATTAGTGGGTTGGATGAAATGCCTTACTTTACAGTATTTTTAATTGTTGGAAAAGGCATTCTTTACATACAAATGGAATCTCATGCAGACCGTTGTCCACACAGTTCAAACCAAGGTTCAGTGTACGAACTTGCAGCACACTACTGCAATGTGGTGTACATACACTTAAAATCTAAAACTTGAAGACTTGAAGAAACTTGAAGAAAAGATTTTCTTGACCTGCATGTAAACGTGGTGAGAAAAAATGAATGTCTCTGGACAGTTCAAAGTCACCAGGGCAGCAAACTTCATATGCTACCATAAGCTAAAAATAATTTGAACCTGACAATGGTAAAGAAATGTTGCATTTTATCAAACACTGAATGTGCTCAGAGCTTGAAACAGCGGCTGGGAAAGGGCAACATCCAGGCTCGGCTCGGCAGGCCAGTGGGAGTGATGAGAGGAGCTGTAGGAGGCAGAGGACTACGTGGAATTGGACGAGGCATGGGCCGTGGGCGGGGCCGCGGAGGACCTGTGCTTAGAGGAGCTCTATCTCTCAGAGGTAACTTGTACATACACTAGTATTTGAAGGGATTAACCCTGGATCAAAATGTACCTTTTTCCTATCTTCATGTTGAATCATTGAGAAGAATGCATTGTCATTGCCATTCACTCCTTAATTGTCTGGTTATAACAGCCAAAGCAAAATCGGCAAATCCATGAGATGAGTTGCTCCAGCCATTAGTGTTGTTTATATAAGCCAAAACCGTCCAAAGTAGCCACTGTGCGGTACTACAGCTCCGGCCCAGAAACGGCGCAATGTATTCATGTATTTTTGTGTGTGAAATTAAAGTGCCTGTGTTGGCTTGACATGGCACCTACAACGTTCACAAAGGTTGAATTTTGAAGGGATTCTTCCCCATTTTCACAACATGGACCTTGGATAAGATTAAGTTGAGCCCCGCTCTAGCCCCCATCCTACTGATTGGCCAGAACAGATCACACAGTGCACCACCACTGAACGCTAGTTTATTTAATACTAGATCTTTATACAATTGTATTTAGGACTGAAACAAGTTCATCGATTAATCGCAACTAACCCATTATTTAAATAGTTGTAATTTAGTAATTGATTACTTGTTTTTTTGGGTTTTTTTTTTTTTAACTATACATGGACTCCAAAACATGACATGTGCTTGGAGAAGACATTTTAGAAACCCAAATTGACAGAAAATGTGTTTGTGTTTTTAATGAACAACCAATTTTGTTTGTAAATGTACTCCATGTTCTCTAGAGGCATCTCGTTAGCTTAATCTTGATCAGATTGCCCTTTAACAAGATTTATTATAAATTTGAACTACTAATCGATTTAACCAAAAGAGTAATCGCCAGATTAATCGATTTGCCAAAATAATCATTAGTCACAACCCTATTTGTATTATAGCAAGGGCGATAATTTTACCTATTTTTCCCTAGGACGCCAATAAACATATCTAATGTGCAAAGACTAGTTTGTTCATGTTTATTTTTTCCTGGCCATAAATTCTATATTTCTGCTTATATTTTCATTACTTTTATGTCCTCTATAACTTTGAACAGTCTAAAGACCCTACTCCTAAAATATGGTAGAACCATTCTTTTACTGAAAAAAAATGCAGTATTACACAGGTTAATAAAGGGCTAGTCCTTTGTTGTCAGTAGGTATGTTACTGATTTACTCAGAATTCTGAAACTTTCTATTTCCATTCAAAAGTCACATAGTAGTGCATTGTAGATGCATACTGAATACATCAAATATATGAAGCAAGATGTATGAAATTATTTAGGAAATAATGTGACATGACTATTAAAATGTATTATATTTTAAATTCTGATACTGCAAAGTAATCCACCCTCTACTTTGTCAACAGTGCTGTAAACCCTTCTCTCAATAAGCTTCATGATGAATTCTCCTGAAATGATTTTCACTTCACATCTGTGTTTTATCAGGGTTTAGTGACACTGCCTTATATCCATCTGAAGGGAGGAGCTAATTACACTGAAACTCAAAACACCTATTGTTTACAGTTTCTGTTTTTAGGCTAGGTCTATTGTGCTACCCTTAGTTTGCACTGTGCCTGAGTCCTACTTAGCATAGTCGTTCAAGCCCCTAATGAGTGATTTTACACCTATTAGCATCCTGGCTAGCCCTATTGTTTTCTTTGTTTTGCTTTGTGTCTAAGGATGGAGTTATAGATGGTTAGCTCCTCCCATCAGATAGATATAGGCAGTGTCTTGGCAGTGTATCAGTAAGATGACCAGAACTGAAGAAGCGGCTTGGATGAGCAGTGAAATGTCTTCACTCTCACAACATTTTGTCCAGTTGATTTATTTTTCTTTTGGTATGGATCAGACCCGGACGACTGAGGGATTACGCAGATATCTAAACTGGTTTGTTCAAATGTTTAATGACAGGATAATTGGCTGTGTTTGTAATAGAAGTGGCGTTCCCTTTTCACTAAAGTTCCACGAGCCTGTGTCCTTTGCTGCTGCGTCTCCCCCTGAGCCCCTCCCACTTCGCTCCTTGTGTCGATGAAACCCACTCATTATCTACTCTCATTTAGGTCAGTCTCATTCATGACTCACTTTGCCTTGTTCTTTTATGGTCAAATGGAGGCATTAAAGGGTGTGGCTTGAGTTGTCATCATGTGTGCAGATTTTTATTTTTTTGTGATATTGTAGACAATACAAACAATAAAAGACCTTAGGCATTTTGACTTGAGGGAGAGGGGGCCGCATTCGTCCAGGTTTGAAGGGGGTGACAAGACAATAAGAATGGCATTTGTTCTTATCTTGTGCTCAGATTTCCGCTGCAGGTGCGATCTGTGAGGAGAAAGCGATACATCCCAGTATTTTTCTACATACATGAAGTTTGGGTTTTGTTACTACAACTCTTCCACAGTTCCACGTGCTGTTTGATAAATGAGACCCCATTTCTGTTTTGCGTCATCTCAAAAACCGACCACTGTATAGTTTATGTTCCTCAAATAAATTGACTATGAAATGTGTATTTTTGAGGGGGAAACTTTGCAGTCACATAGCTTTTCTGTGCTTTGTTCCCTGCTCCAGGCAAACGCATTGGTGGAGCGCCAATTCGAGGCCGTGGATCTGCTGGAAGAGTGGCCATGAGAAGAGGAGGCCGGCAGCGTGGAGGCATGCCAGGACGTGGAGGGGCCCTGTCCAGAGGAGGAGCGCGGGGAGGAGCTGCTAGAGGTAACCTCAAATTCCCTTATGCTAATATTCAGCTCATTAGAGTTCACTCTGGGAATAATGCCAAGAGGCCACACAGTGCATCTTAAACAGCTGGATTAGCCTAAAGCTTTCTGATGGCTTGTGCCAGTCTACCCTGATAATTCACGGTGCTGCACTTACCGTCCCACTCCAAATTTTCAGACCAGTGAAATATAAAAAAATAAAATCTGTCTTTCTGTCTTTCTACTAGACATTTGTCCCATCTGAGCAAGATTCAGGACTATGGACTTTATTTTGAGCGGCAGAAACGGCTTTTCAGTTTTGTTTTTACATATTTAATGAAGACTCAGGCATCGACATCAGGATCCATATAAAATTCATCAGGTCTGTTTTCCACAGACTTGAAACGGTTAATCGTGTTTTGCAACTCTGGGATTGCTCCTCATTTAAAGACTTCAGTTAAAAATGTATAAAAGATGTGATGATCTTGAAGTAAGGGCAGGCCCTAATTTAGGCCCACACTAGACCTGGGAGATATGGGGGCAAAATGTATTTATTCCTCTTTTTGATCAATCACTATTTTAATTTTATTTAGTCTTTTGAAAAACAAAAAAAGGCTGTTGGTATTGATGTATATCATGAACATAAATGATGCAGACTTTTAATCAGTGCCATTTAATACAAAAGAAGTAGTCAAATTTCTTCCTCCATTGTCTTCTCCAAACCTCATGCTTTTACTGACAGGATTTTCTGTAGACCCCTCGATTAAAACAAACCAACCATATAATTGATAACGTGACTGATTCTCGATGTAATTGCCCAGCCCTAGTTCACACCCAGTGTTTTCATGTCTTAAACTAACCAAGTCTAGGTAGCATTTTGAAAGTGGTTTGGATTTTTTTTTTCCCACTAAAACCTCATATGCACCCTCACTCTGAGCGGCCACAAACCTATTTGGTTTGGAAGAGGGCCTTCAAACCAAATAGGTTTGTGGTGCTCTTTTGGCTATAAAACCACAGATTCTCTCTTGAGATAGTTGTATGCCATACTGTGGAAAATTTTAAGGAACTGTGTGTAGCCTGCGCTCTTACTGTTTCACTCAGAGGCTGCACATCACTAATGACTGGCTGCAGGTGCTCGGTTTAGGTAATGAGGATTCAGATCAGATGGGGTCCTTTTTTAGGTTTAAAACGACTGGATTTTAGCACTGAATATGGTAATCTAAATCATCCGAGGCTCATGTTTCTGTAATTAAGAATCAATCAGCATTAGAATTATCAGTAAAGGCTATATTTGATTTGAACAGGGTTACCTTGTATGAAGTTTATGAAATTTAAAATACAAACCTCACATACAGTTCCTTTTGAACTTTCCATGTAGGTGATGTGCCACCTCCAGAAAGTTGGTGTAGCTTGATTGCATTTTTTTAAATCTCTACATTAATGTGTTCTGTGAAGTCCCTTGGTCACCATATTTTTCAAAAGGTTAGGCCTGTATGAAGTTCTAGTGTGTGTGTGTGTGTGTGTGTGTGTGTGTGTGCACTGTTTGAAATATCAGATATTCTAAAATGTCTCCAGTTTAATCAATGTACTGTAATAGTAATGTGCAGTGTGTATCTTTCAGGCCGTGGGAGCTTGAGAGGCCGAGGTGGTTTTGGAGGCCGTGGGGGCAGAGGCAGAGGGCGTGGCCGTGGCTTGGGTCGTCCCACAGTGACCCGGGAGCAGTTGGACAACCAGCTGGATGCCTACATGTCAAAGACCAAGGGCCATCTGGACGCAGAGCTTGATGCCTACATGGCACAGGCAGACCCTGACGCTATGGAGTGACCTGAGCTGGCCTACACTGGTCTCTGGCTTTTTTAAAATTTTATTTTAGCATTACTCTTGCTTCTCAGTGTATTTATTTTTGTGAACTGCACAAAGTCAAACCTTAAATTCTGTTTTGTACTGAAAATATGTACTGTTTACTTTGTAGGGTCCAATTTGTCTTTTTTATCTTGACAAATTGTTAGGTTTTATTCAAATGCGGTTTTAAAAGACTTTTAAAGAAAACCTTTAAAAATATGCATTCAGAGGAAAAAAAAACTGACTTGCCATGGCATTTTCTGACCGATGCTTTTTTAAATTAATCATTACTAATGACCACAATCTTATGGTTGGCTCTATTTTGAGGTATTTTTGTGAATGTGTAAAATGCAAGTGATGTCCGCGGTGGGGAGAAATTGCCTATAAATAAAAATGTTTGAACAATGTGTGTGTCTGTCTGTATTCTCTTAGCCGGTATGTTGTAAACTTACGCCAAAACAAAGTTGTCAATGGTTTATTAAAAAAACTTTTAAAAAACTGACTTGGTGGAGTGGCAGTAAGGTCAGACGGGTACGAGAGTCATTATCCCACTAAAGAGCCTGCTTTTCAAGACTGCTTACACTTTAAACGACACATGGCGCTTGGGCCTTCACTAGAGAACCAACGGATCTATTATTAGAGCCGGGCCAAATGATATCCGCGGCACGTAGACGTGCTGACGGGCGGAGGTTGCGTCACGGAGTTGTCAGCCAATCAAATGGTCGCATTTGGAAACTGGCTCCACAGACGTAGTTCTTGCAATCATGGCGACGTTCCGAAGAGATCACGGAGATTGAAAATACGAGTGCTTTTAATTCTAATCCGCCTCTAGCCTCTCTGTAACGATGTGTTGGGGTTAGCGAGAGCCACCGAGGCCTAGCTGGAAGACCATGTTCCCAGAGGTAAGGATGGCAGCTGGGGAAGAAAGCGGTGTAGTTTATCGGTGAGTGATAGCTTGTAGCCTCTGGGGCTAGCGCCTAGCGCCAGGTAAACACACACTGACAGCCTTAAATGTGGCCCGGGATTACATCGTAACGCTGCTTAATACGATGAGCCGAGCAGATCCGCTGTCAACACGGCTCTCAGATTAGCTGCACTCGAGCAGGGGAAGAGAATGTAATATTACGAGTGTGAACCCCAACTAAGCCAGTTTGTGCATCACGGTCCCTCAGGTGAGCCGTGCCCGGGGGCAGATCATGACGGGGCGGGTTTGGTGGAGTTGAGACAGCGGCCATTTGAAACAGCGTCTTTTGTAGACACGACTATAAGAGCCTTGACACCACATAGCCCTGGGTACGAGTCCTAAGCCCGCTCCTGGAGAGTGCAGTACCTGTGGAGGACGCTTCCGTGTGTTTGTGTGGCACGGCTGGGGCAGCATTATTACCGCTGGTGTTTAGCTGTTGCACCCGCTGAAGTTGTAGGCTACTGTATTTGCCCCTAACTGTAAGTAGTAACAGTGAATTTAGCTGTGGCTGTTTGAATGTTCTCATTGCAGTCATTCTGCTTAAATATAGATTGTAAATTCCAAGCGTGTTGTGGCATGTCCAATGTGAACTTGAATCCATTAAACGGACTTGTGCATATCCCTGTGTCACATGACAGAGTGACTGTGGAGCTGTGAGCGTGACCAACTCTTAACAAGTGTGCACTCTGTCAACCTTCACATCATATCCACACTGCATTATGCTATAGACACGCAAACAGAATCCTCCCGTAGCGTTCAGGTAGATAAGAAAGAGTTCAGAAGTGAAATGCTTAAAGCAATGAATCAAGAATCATCCATGCATGTTTGTGTAATTTAGCGATCTCTCCCGGGCCCCATCCTAACCCTCCTTACGGTTAACTGTAAGATTTGTCCAATGCTCCACCTATAAGCCGACGTCACCCATGCTCCCACGCAACAATTCAATATAAATATACAAAAACATGATACAAAACAATACACTACAGCCTTAAAAAAAACTTGATGTGATGTGCTGTAGTTCATTGGCGGAACGCATGCCAATTTGTGATAACACCCTGAAGGGGGAGTGACTTTTGATCCAAAGCATCAAAAACTAAAGTTAAACTTATAAAACATGTTATTACATTACAATAAAAGGTAACATGGTGATCTAAATATGTTATGTGTTAGCAATGAATACCCCATGGAAGTAAAATACCCCTCTTTAAAGATTTAACCAATGCTCACAAGCACTTTACAATTTCTGTGAAATGTACACTACCATAATTTATTACTACATTATGATAATTATTATCAAAACCTTGTGGGGGCTGGAAGATGCGCAGGAGTAGAATATGCCACTGTCACCCTGCTCAACATACTTTTTAAACACCTGGACATGAGCGGGACACACACCAGGCTTTTATTCATCAACCTCTTGTTAGCTTATAACACAATCCAATCCCGCATTTAAATTCAAAAGCTCAATGAACAGTTTGACTTGCGCATCTTATCTACATCTGAATGTAGCAAAAACAAATTGATTGTGGATTTTAGACCACTGAGCCAAGTGTACTCCTGACGAGCACAGTGAGGTGGTGGTTAGACTTTCACATTTATAAAATATATTCATGGTTTGATCAGGTTTTTATTGTCTCTTTTTAGCATTATGGTTTGGCCAGCCAACTGTGAAATAACCGTCTCCCTCTGTATGTTAGTTGGCAAAACCTGAACATAATGAGCAGCCTCGCTCATCAAATTCTCAAATTCCAAAAAATCATGCCACAATGACTCCAAATGACACACTACAATAGATCAAACACCAGGAAGTCCTGCTAAAGATGGCTTGGCTGTTGTTGCCGTCCTATTCTACTCTCTAAGATGTCTTTTTGACAGAAGAACTCATCCTAAATATGCAGGGTTTGTGTATTAAACATGTGTGAATGAAACAAAACACAACTCCAGGTATTTTTATGATGAGGAAACAACATTATAACATAGATCAGAGAATAGCATAATATGGGCTCTTTAAGAATCCACAGGTGTGATGTGATGTAATGTATCAGATTATGATGCCCAACAATAACTGTTATCAGTAATTCTTGTACAGAGGATATGGCTCACTTTTGTTTGGATCACGACAGGTTGAAACAATAGGAGGTTCTTGTATTATTAAAGTAAGTTATGTTGATTGAAAAAGGAGGGGATTAAATGAGATCACACTTCTTCCCAGTCCTGTTGGGCATGCTAGCACAATCATGTGGTTAATCTTTTATTTATTTAGTAATTTTCCTTTTATTTGCACATGATATGATCCTGCTTGATAAAGTAAACTAAACCTTGAGCATGGGCAGGGTGCACTGGATTTCCTGCTCTGACAATAACAGGAAAACCTTGAGTGGGAGTCTCCGTCAGATCTTTTCTGTGTCAGCCATGGCCAGACCCTTAAGCCCTCTGACACTGAACACCCAGGGTTCTATTCAGAATCCAGTGCAGTTCAGAACATGTTTTGTGGCTAGGCCTGTTACGATAACAAATTGCAGTGCAGCTGCAAAGTGCAGTATATTAAAGAATAAAATATAGACCATAAACAATAATATTTAAACTAATTGTTTATCTTTAAAAACATGACCTGCAACAATTGATGAAATAATGAGTCATACAAGTCACTTTCTCAACCCTCTATGGCTCAAATCTCAGCATAGTACAGAAAAATAACAAAAAGTTCCCCACTAGTGAAAAAGTCCCCTCAATAAATATTGACCCTGAAAAATGATTGTTCCATCTATCATGAATTGAACGATAAGTCAGTACAGTCATAAGTCATATGACTATATCGATAAGTCGATATAGTCATATGACTATATAAAAGCTGGATCACTATTTACCATGTGCACATTTTCTTTGTAAAAGTGTGGAGATTTGGGGTATTTTTGTTGTAATACGTTTACATTAGAGCTGTAAAATGTTTAAAAGGTGACTTTGACTAATTATTGACCAATAATACTGCATTCTGCTATTTATTTGTTGCAACTCAGGCCCTTTACTGTTGCTATGATACGGTGTATTTTTTTATTTTTTTTAAACTGGGATTATCCTGCTTTATTGTTATTGTATCAGTGGCATAAAGTAGTATTATCGGTTATTGCAGTAAACTTTGTTATCGTGACAGGCCTAGCAGTTATGTAATCAAAGGGACAAAAAGCTATATTCTGTGGTTTCCATTGGACATTTTGTTGTATGTAGCTAACACAATGGCATAAATCTGCTAAAGTGTTTGTAAAGCATATCTGGCTTTAAAATGAGCATCAAAAACATGTGTTTTTTTTGTTTGTTTGTTTTTTTACTTGATCTTTTTACTACTCCTTTATAGCGCTCTAAAGCATGCACAGACAAACTCAAACACATGGATCAACCATTAAAACAGACCTATTCTGCAAAATTGACTTTTTAGAGCTTTTTCCCCTCACCCGAAGTTGTATTTGGAGTGATTCGTGCATGTTTGAGCAATCTTTAATTGCTTATTTTCAAGACGCCATTTTGCTGGTCAAACCCTGTTTTCACCACCGCCGGTACACGCCAACTACTCTATACTTACTTTGTTTTCCAATTTTGTTTTCTTAATCGGTGATACACATAGGATTCAGCAGCACTGTGTCATTTTGGTACACATGAAAATTGTCCGCCGCTCGCTAGCTTGATTTGCAGCTATCCATCAGAGGTACTGATAGCTACATGGCTCTTTGTTCGGATGACGTTTACGATGACGTCCGCTCCCATTGAGCACCACAGTTTGAATATTGCGATTTAAAATGTACAAATTATAGCATAATGATCCACAGGTGTCATTGTTTTTATATAGCAGACACAAGCACAATATGTCTGCTTTAAAAGTTTTAATATTCCATTTGCTACTTATTATTAAGAATTATTGTGTTGCTTAGTTATTGTGTCCCTTGTGGATCAAAAACTATGTTTATACTTAGACTGGGTGATATGGACAAAAATGTCTTGATATCATTTTTAATATACAGGTCTTTTTATACAAACAAACAAAACAATTATATATATATAATTGTATATACACACACACACACACACACACAATGTTTTGTTTTGGAGCGGTAAAAGCAGTGTAGCGCTACTATTAACAAGTTTAAGATTAAATGATGTTGATTTACGAAGTGGCCAAATGTGTATCTTGTACAAAATATAATATTTTAAATATAAATATATTGCCCAGTCCTAACATATACTTGTGTCAATAAAAGGTCCTCAGTCTGAGTATCTGCCCCAGAGCAGTCTGAGAAAGCCTCAGTCTCTTGGTCCTATTGTGTCAAAGTGTACAGAAGTACCAGGAACTGCAAAAGGTTCCTACAACATGCTTTTTTGTTGACATTGCGGACACATTTGAACCCACTACTTTCCTAAACACCTGACAGCACATTCTGACTTGATAGACATGTCCCCCTCTCTGCTGTGATTGGCTGGATGCAGACTGACTCTAGTCTAGTTTAATGGCATGTTTTGTTTGCTTTAGGCGAGCCTGTCCTTCTGGGGATGGGGAGGCCTCGGAGTTGTGCTCTTCTTCATCACCTTTGGACCCTTTGCCATCTTCTACTTGGCTTTTTACTTCCTGTGCTTCGTTGGAGGGTGAGTCCAGCCAGCGCCTCTGGTATCTCTGGCCTGCATATGCCTCATGTCTCTGTCCTTGTCCCACAGGGGCTTTGCCGTGATTCTCCTTTATGGAAAAATCAATTCAGAGAAGCACCTGGAGAGCTGTGAACACTCCTACCTGCCACCCACAGCCACTGGGATCATGATGGTATGCAGGTCTCTGTGGGCTCCACAAGGCTCTGCCCCTGTGGAGCCCACACATCCAAGTTTTTCAAACTTGGATGTTAAAACCTCAAAATACAAAATGGATTTAAATAACACATTTTCAGGAGCATGTGATTATGGTCCTATTTAGGTATTTTCAACAAAAAAGGTGAGAGTGACTAACTGAAAACTGTTGGCTAATGCTATCTTATCTTGTGACTGTAATGTTATTTGAGAGAAATTTGTTTAATAGCACAAATTAGCTCACCTGTTGTAGTTCCAAGTAAGTCAGCTCTTTCTGGGGAGATTCTGTTAAAGTCTAATTTACCTACAGTTAGCATCACACCCCCAGGGAATGTTGATGACATCAGCTGCAAATTATCAATCACAGACTGTGCAAAGAAGTGGACTAAGCGAGTGTGACATCACCCATAGCGTTTGGCTCCAGCCAAATGAAGCTCATTGAGGCTAACAGTTATAGCGGCGAATTTGGAACTGAGTTGGAAGGGTGCTGAAGATAATGTCCCTTCCTGTCCGCACTGCTGGTTTAGCAGGGAGCAGGCACTTAGCAATCCTGTCTAACAAACCTGTTGTTGACGCTAGCAGGGACAATCTTGGGGAAAGAAGGCACCTGTTCATATCTTGATTTATGAAAAAATAGCCAAAATGAACGCATCAGCATTATGTAGAGCAGGTTAATCCAAACATTTTAGGACCAAAACTGACTGGAGAGAGAGGCGATAGAGCCTCTCCCCATGCTCACTTCTTTTATATGGAACGTGGTGGCTAGCAGGTTAGCTATGTCCATTTATATATACAGTCTACGGTATCAATAGTGGCTTTGTTCCACAGACACTGGAGGAGATGAAGCTGGAGCTGAAGACCCCGAAGATCGACCGCAGACTGACAGGCTCCAGTTTCATCGACGAGCCTCTGCAGCAGGTGAGGCTCAGCTACAGCTCATTCAGTGGGTGACCTCCATACTGATGTTAAAGTTCTACCAAAGCACAGTGCTAATGCTGCGCTGCAGTAGTCCTCGGAGATCAGATTTTCTGCGTTGTAAATTTACACTGGAACACCCATCCATCTCGGAACCAGCTCGGGGTTCTGAAATATTACCCGAGTTTCCAAGTTAGAAAATCCAACATGGCTGCGCCCTGTGTATTGATCAAGTTTGATATCTGTTAGAATATACAGTACTTGTGCGTACAGCCTTTGAGCCTCTGCAGTTATAAATGCGCTGTTGTGCTCTGTTATGTTAATGTTGCTAACGTGTACACAGAGCTAATGTCAACAAAAGCACAAATTCACTCTCAAACTACTTTGTTTCCATTTTACATTATAAAGCTAATTTGTGCTAAAAGCTACCTCTCTGGACAAAAATTTGGCCAAAAAAGCAAAGAAATGCATTCAGTCAGAATGAGGAGGAGCATTTTTCAAATAAAATGATGTCACCGTATAACCGCTATACTTCATAGAAGTGTAATACCTCCTCTTTATTAAGTTATAATGTGTATAGGTTTATTTATATTTAGAACTAGGTATTGATATTGTCGATTCTGGTCTTGGAAAAGCTGGTATTGCACATCCCTAAAATCAATCTTTGATTAAAATAAATAAATAAATAAAATAATAATAATAAAACTGAGTGACATTAAAAGCACACATTTGTATTTCGAGTTAAGATGACATTTTTTATAATAATATCTTTCGGTTTCTACATTTACAGTTATCCTTAAAATCCCTGCTGTCTGCTTTCTTATGCTAGGTGATTCAGTTTGCTCTGAGGGACTACATCCAATACTGGTACTACACTCTGAGTGAGGATGAGTCCTTTTTGCTGGAGATTCGGCAAACCCTGCAGAATGCGCTGGTGCAGTTCTCCACACGGTATGCACACTCCCCACATAAACGTGCTCCTGATGCTGACCAGGCTGTAACGCTATGCTCTGCAGGTCCAAGGAGGTGGACTGGCAGCCATACTTCACCACTCGCCTGGTGGATGACTTTGCCACTCATTTACGAGTGTTTGGGAAAGCGCAGGACCGGCTTGCAGAGAGGGATGACAAACAGGGTATGTTCAATTCCACCTCTGTTCTAGTTTTCCTCATCAATGGTCAAAGGTTACAGGTGTGTGTTGCAGGGGACATGCTGGAGGAGATGGTGGACTGGTTCTTTGAAGCCGAGGTCGAGATGGAGAGGACGGTGTGCAGAGACATGGTGTGCACTAGTCCCAAAGACGAAGAGGGTAAATGCCACACACAATTCAGTGTTACTGTTTAATACGCTTGTTAACCACAGCTGCCTGTGTCAGGTTTCCTGCGTGACCTGTGCGAGTTACTCCTCTACCTACTACTACCTCCTGGAGATTTTCACAACAAGAATATGAGATACTTCTTGAGAGTAAGTCCATCTCTTCTTCGTGTGCTGTTTCAGGCTGAATGCCTCTGTGAACTATGTTAATGATCAGCGAACGTGTGCAAGCTATCACGTGACCTGTGTGTGATGTGTACAGGAGGTCCTGGCCTGTGGAGTCCTCCTCCCTCTCATTCACCAGCTCAGTGACCCAGATTACATCAACCAGTTTGTCATCTGGATGGTAAGTGGACACCACAGCTCCTGCGCAGCTCCTAGCTCTGCAGCTCCTGCTGGTGTCACCATGATGACCAAAACTCAGAGCATGTGTTGTTCTCAGATCCGGGACTCCAGCTGTAACTATGAAGCCTTCATGAGCATACTGAAGCTGAGCGACAGAGTGGCCGAGCTGGAGGCTGTCAAAGACAAGGTTTTGGAGGAACTGCAGTACCTACGCTCCCTTGACACGGCAGGAGATGGTGTGTCTTCTCATGTATTTTGGCTATTCCCGGAAAGGAATGTGTTTTTTACAGTTGTTCATTAAAAACGCTAGTTGTTTATCAGTACAGCAGGGGTGAACATGATTCTAATAGTTTTGAGAGCTTTTGCCATTGTTTAACAGTAATTAAAGCAAGGCCTTTCATAATGGCTCTCCTGTCCCTTAGATATCAATGTCATCAAGAACCAGATCAACAGCCTGCTGTTTGTGAAGAAAGTGTGTGAGAGCCGTATCCAGAGACTGCACTCTGGAAAGGTACGAACTCAGAATATGGACCAGGAGTTCTGGAGATTATTGTGGGGAAAAAAAAAAACACTTTTGGTTTCTCAAATGTAGTAATTGTAATTGTAATGTATGTAATTTAGTCTTACATAATTATCCTCCTGAATCCATGTTTCAGTTAGAGCTAGAATATCTGTTATAGTGACCAATTATTTCATTTCTTAAATGGAATTTGTTGAAAATTGACCTAATGTTGAGTAGTCCACATTGTACATGCTCATTTGTTTGTTAACAAATAAACAATCCTGATCAAAATCTTCAGGCACAAACTGTGGTACTACAGGCAAGTCATCTTTTTATTTAATTTAGACAAGGGGCTATTCAGAAAATCTAACTCTTGCATCCATATATGTCCTTAAAAGTCAAAACCTTGGCTTGCTCCTCCCTGGCTCACACCAGTTTAGTAAGTGTTGCTGTCTGAATTAAGTTCTACACATTTATCAATCTGGAACATGATGATGATTGGAAAGCGGCTGGACATCATCAAATATTTGAATCTGATTGGTTGTTTAAAAAACAAAATAATCTGTATTTCTGCTAAAATAGGCTGAATTTTGACTGGAAGAGCCTATATAGCCTAAATAGAATTCATCTGGCTGGCCAGGTAAGAAACAATGTGAAATAAGAAAGCACATTGCTGAGTGCCGTCTTTTCCATGTAGTCTGGCCCAAGGTTCACCAGTGTGCTCTATTCACTAAGGGAGGAGAAGCAGATTATTATTTTTAAGAGTGGTCCTCAGATGCATTTGTTTCTCTACTGTCCCTCACTGTTGTAGGAAGTGGATGCATTGAAGTTGGCGGCCAGCTTTGGAAAGTTATGCGTCATTCCTCTGGATCACATATTGGTCCACAACATAGCACTGCAGTTCTTTATGGGTAAGTAGTAATAGTAATGCATTATTAATCTTAAAGCAAGACACTACAAGCAAAACCTTACATTTTTTCAATGTATGTTTTTTGGTCTGTTTGCTCTCAACATAAAAGCTTTCACCTGAATATTTGTGTATTGGAATACCTGGGTGACTGTGAGGATCCATAAATGTATATGGGGCACTGTAACTTCAAAGGCTTGTTTTCTTCAAATTTTCTCCCATAGGGAAAAGATCACCCTTTAAAAATAGCACCTACATACACCAAAGTTTACAAACTTGTACTGAAAGAAGAGTTATTGTGCTTGTGGCACATGTGGATCATTATGTTATATTATATCATGTTAGATTTTGAATCCATCCAATTGATCTAAAACAAAAGAAGAAAGTCAGCTGACTTCAGTGTTGAAATGTGCGATGCCGCTTCCTGCCTGCCCTTTTATGGTATGTTGTCGCAAATGCCATCACAACAAAGCGCTGCATGCTACTGGTCCCTCCTATGGATAGCTGCAGATCAATATTTCCCAATATTTCTCAAAATGATCAGAATACTTATAGGTTCTTTTCAGCCACAATTTTTTTGTTTTTCAGTCACTAGGGCAAATCCATGTCTCTAAGCATAGATTCCTGTACATGTGTTGCAGACTTCATGCAGGCTGCTGGGGCCCAGGCTGAGCTGTTCTTCTGGCTCACAGTGGAGGGCTACAGGGTGACAGCACAGCAGCAGCTGGAGGCCATGCAGCTGTGGAGTCGAGATGGGAGGAAGCAACCTGCCACCACCAAGGGCCTTTTGAAGGCTGCAGCGCTGGGCGTCTTTGAGCAGTATCTGTCTGAGAAGGCATGTCCATTCCACCCACTCTCCTCTCTCTTTGGACTAGGTACAGCGCATCCACAAAGTGACCTCTGTCTTTGTGTTCCACAGGCATCTCCCAGGGTACAAGTGGATGAAATGTCAATCACCAAACTTGGAGAGAAACTGCAGAAGGATGAGCCCACTCCAGAGATCTTTGATGACATCCAGAGAAAGGTGGCCTTTGTGACATGTTTCTACATCTTTACAAACACCCTACTTTTTCTGTACATGATAAGAGGGTTGTCTCATAAATACCCATCTATGTGCAAACTCCCCTGTGCACTTTGGAATTTCTGATTGGCAGTGTTGGGCAGTAACTAAATACATGTACCGAAAACATACATTTTGATTTATACAGAAATACAGTTTCCTAAAATTTAAGGGATACATTGTGGTACTTCACACAATTGAAGCTTTCACATCATTACTTATTGGGGTCAAAATAAGTATATTTTGAATGCAATAGAATCGTAATCTATCCAGATTTGTTCTTCCTCTGACCCCCTCTCTCTGCTGTGTGTTGGGTAGGTGTATGACATGATGCTCCGGGATGAGCGTTTCTACCCCTCCTTCAAACAGAGCCCCCTGTATGTGCGCATGTTGGCAGAGCTGGACATGCTGAAAGAACCCAGCTACAGGGGCTCAGACGATGGAGAGGGAGAGTCTTATAACGGCTCCCCCACTGGAAGTCTCAACCTGGTATGGCCAGTATTTCAGCAGCAGAGCACCATAATGAAACTGACAAATGTTCCTTACATTTTGTGTTTTAGTCTCTGGATGAACTGTCCAACTCCTGCCATGATGAGTCTATGCATCTCCACGCCTTCATCTCGGACACAGGTGCATACACACCAGTACTCAGTCCTGAATCTGCAGTCACCCGCACTCACACCCAGGGGCAGACTACACGCACACCCAGGGGCAGACTGCACTCACATCCAGGGACAGACAACAGTCATACCCAGGGGCAGACCGCACTCACCCCCAGGACAGACTGCAGTCATACCCAGGGCAGACCGCAGTCACACCCAGTGGCAGACCACACTCACACCCAGGGACAGACCGCAGTCATACCCAGGGCAGACTGCAGTCATACCCAGGGCAGACTGCACTCACATGTATGCCACACAGCTGTTTTTATTCTTTTACTGTCTCATTCCACCGTTTCATTGCCTTCATTCCCTTTTGTTTTTTTTCCTCCTTTTCTTTTTGCTTCTCTGCATTTCACTCCCCTCATCCTTCTGTTCCTTTTGTGTCCTATAACTGTCTCCATCCCATATTTCCTCCTGTGCTCCTGTCCCCTGCCCCCTGCTTCTCTCTGTTCCATCTGTGTGCTGTATCTGTATGGCTGTATTGAGAATGTAGTAGCTGATGCTTTTGTCCCGGGCCTCTGGACTGCCACAGGGGTGTGTAATGACCATGGTAAAACCTATGCGCTGTACGCCATCACAGTCTTCAGGCGCAATGTGGACGGCAGTGAGGACTGCTGGAAGACATACCGCCGCTACTCGGACTTCCACGACTTCCACATGAGGATCCTAGAGCAGGTAGGACCTGCCCTAGGACAGACCCCTACCCTTTTGGCATTGGCTTATACTATTATATTATACTTATACTATATTCTATTCTTCTTTTGCCAGTTTGAAAATCTAGCATCCATTTTAAGACTGCCAGGCAAAAAGACCTTCAACAACATGGATCCAGAATTCTTGGAAAAGAGAAAAAAAGACCTCAATGCATACTTGCAGGTATACATGTAGAAGGCTGGCCTGTGTAATGTTCATTTAGCTCTTCTACTAGTACTGCTTTTGACTAATTCTAGCTGTGCTTTACAGTTGCTGTTGAACCCAGAGATGGTGAAGGCCTGTCCCGCTCTCATTCCTCATGTGTATGACTTTCTGGAAAATAAAGCCTACAGCAAAGGCAAGGGAGAGTTTGCACGCAAGGTAACTTCAATCTTCCACCCTAAAAACTAATGTACAGTTCTAATCAAATATGAGGACAGCATGAGTGTTACATGTATGTCTTTAGGATGATGTGTTTTAAGACATTTGTAACAGAGGCAATGGCATTTTGGGACCTAATCCTGTCTATAATAGGTCCTATAGCCCATATATTAATAAAAAACTTGGTGAAGGACTAAAGTGGGGCCGGCCCTAGCTGAGAAAGCTCAACAGCTGCTCTATATCCTCAGCTGTAACTTATGTGGTTAGCCATGCTTTGGGCAGTCTCCCAGGCGTGACCGGTATAGCCAATAATTGTTTTTGTCTTATCACAAGACAAGACAATCTTTGGTCATGGCAAAGCATTTAGTGACACCTAGTTGTGTGTTGTATTGTTCAGTGGAAATATTTGTTCTTAGATTGACACCTTTGTAAATCCTCTGAGAAGCTCCATGAGAAACGTGTCTAATGCTGTGAAAGCGCTGCCTGACAGTTTGGCTGAGGGCATGAACAAAGTGTCAGACAACATGGGCCGTATGTCTGAACGACTGGGCCAAGACATCAAGCAGTCTATCTTCAAGGTACAGCCCCCATCTTCAACCTCCTGTTTGTTCTTCTGATGACCTGTCTCGCCCTCCTGTTTGTTCTCCTGATGACCTGTCTCTCCCCAGGTGCCTCCGCTCCTCCCGAAGCCTGAGCTGGACCCAGAGCATTGCCGCGTGTCTGCACAGCTAGATGATAATGTGAGTAAAGTTTTGGTGGGACTTTTGTTGTGCTCAGCTGAAGCCCCCAGTGGGTGGGTCAAATGTGGACCAATTTTGCTCTGGGATCAATAAAAGAGACCTATGCCAGACTAAACACACTCACGTTTCAAATAAAGCTGCTAAACTGGGCAATACCTGGAGGACTAAAGAAAAGAGTAAGGGGAGAGGAGGGGAGGGGTAAGGAACAGTGTGATCTAACAGGGATCCACACTTCAAACGCCACCCCTGCAGCCATTTACCCAAAAAATGACTAGGAACAGTAGATAATGCTGTTAATATACAGTGATATAGTGAAAAAGTGGATTTTGTGTTTAGTTCTACTGCATTTAAATCCGAGATTATTTTAGTAATTGAGTAATCTATCGATTATTTACTTTGATTAATCGAGTAATCTATTCATTTTTTTTACCTTCCATAAAATACCCTTAAAACATAGTAGCCACATTAAATGTGAACTACAGTTACAGTTTCTATGAATTAATGAAATAGATTTTGGGAACAGAGAGCGGTAAGGGTCAGGAATGGGTAGGAGAGTATTAGAGGAGTAAAAGTAAAAGTAGTATCCAGCACAGTAAACAATAAAAAAGAAGAGTAAGGTGCCTCAGAGAGCACACTCAGGCAGTGCAGTAGTCATAATGAAGTGATTATTCAGGCCAAATACATTCTAATCTGTTTCAATGAGCGTCCAGAAAGTTAAGCTCTAATGTTGATCCAGTTGGTATTGTGACTTTTGTCTGTCCGTTTGACTTTAACCTTAGCAACTGTTTTTTGTATGGACCTAAGAATCTGTTTCATTTAGGTTAGGGTAGATTACCTTTACCAGTCGCCAGGGGGTTTCCAGACATTCTAGACCTGTTGGGAGAGAACTATAGACTTAAGTTAGACAGTGCTTTGTCATAGAGATTTCATAATCTTGAAGATTTCTAGGGAAACTTATTTCAGGTTGGAGAGGAGTGTCCACTTGGGTTTTTTGTGCAGTGCTGGCTGTGAATCCCTTCTGTATCTATTGAGAAGCATCAACATGTATTAGATGTAATAACTGCCTTTTTAATGTTGTCCAGTTTAGCACTATGGTATACTAACTGCATCCTCCCCCTTTTAACAACACAAGCTTTATTTTGTCTGGTTAACATTCAAATAATTCAAACCATTCATAGCAATGATTTATTCTGTTTACTTGTATGTAAAACGATTTAAAACCGGGTTTTTATTGGGACTGATTTTGAACTCATTTCTTCCAAATTTTCCTAGTCTTTAATTATCTTTAAGTTTAGACACATTTACACTGCTGGACATTTTGTTTTTCATATTTCATATGTAAACGACTTTAGTTTGACTACATTATGTATTTAGTTGTTATAAGAAAGAATCATTATAATTGTTACTATTGAGAACCAATGGGCTCTCGGCTCTGTCCCTTCTCATTTCACCGCTCTGCAGGTCCACGTGCACCTGGTCTACACAGGGAGGACACTTGGCTGAGAGTCTACACTTTCTGGGTCATAATTGTGACTTTAATTACTGGTAATCTCTCTCAAGAATTGTTCTTACAGGCATTAAAAAAGCCTGTGTTTTATGTTCTCACAATATGATTCAGTTTGAAATGCAAATTTTATACACATTCAGGAGTATTAACATTTTGACCTAATATAAAGTATCATAGTATATGAACTAAACATTTACAACAAACAGTCTAAAGTATTTCAGAACTCAGTGGTGTCAGGTTTCATACATAATAAAGCCAGATATTTTGTTGTTTGCACTGGAAGTTATTCTGCTCAAAATTTGTGTGTTGATGTGTTGGCCATTGTAAGTGCCATTTCAAATGAGTTGCGTGTACAGTATGTTGCAGCCCCATTGCAACAGTGCTGGAAGAAGCTACAGATCCACAATGTAAGAAAATCAAGATTTTCTGTAATGCTTATGCTATAAAACAAAAAAAAGTTTACTAAAACTATAATAACATGTACAATACTGAAAAGTCAAAAAAAAAAAAAAGAAATTGCCTAAATAATGCTACATTTGTAGCCGGTTGTTTTCAGAAATGGAACAAAAATGTTTAAAAATAAATAAATGAATGAACTTCTAAATTTAGAATTTGGTTAAAAACAAAATATTTAACTGGAGTGGAGAGATCAGAGAATAGGTTACAGTCATGCGTGCCCAGGCAAACACAGTCCCAACGCAGCAGCAGAGACAGTAGGATGGGGCCTTAGAGGAGCTGCAAAGCAGGTGTTGAAGGTTTTGATTCAGTTCATTCATTTGTCATGTGACCAGTGGAGGAGGAGCCCAGTCCACAGAGCAGTTTGTCATGTGACCAGTGGAGGAGGAGCCCACAGAGCAGTTTTTCATGTGACAAGTGGAGGAGGAGCCCAGTCCACAGAGCAGTTTGTCATATGACCAGTGGAGGAAGAGCCCAATCCACAGAGCAGTTTCAGACCAAGCAGGACTTTCTTTGGTTTTAGTTCATGTTTCTCGATGCCGCAGCAGCCATGTTTAGACAGTTTTTAGACAACAGCAGAAGCAGAGCCAGTCACGCCCACTCCAGACACAACAGGCCATAGACCCGCCTCACATCCAGTTAAGACCACGCCCACCCAGACACGACAGGCCATAGACCTGCCTTACATCAAGACCACGCCCATCCCTACACAACAGACCATAGACCTGCCTTACATCAAGACCACGGCCACCCAGACTCTACAGCCCATAGACCCGTTCACATCAAGACCACGCTCACCCAGACACGACAGGCCATAGATCCGCCTCACATCCACTTAAGACCACGCCCACCCAGACATGACAGGCCATAGATACGCCTCACATCCCGTTCACATCAAGACCACGCTCACCCAGACACGACAGGCCATAGATCCGCCTCACATCCACTTAAGACCACGCCCACCCAGACATGACAGGCCATAGACCCGCCTCACATCAAGACCACGGTCACCTAGACACGACAAGCCATAGACCCACCACTTTAAAAACTATCACCCACTTTAAAAACTCTCTCACCCACTTCTAAATACTCTCTCATCCACTTTAAAGACTCTCACCCGCTTCTAAACACCCTCTTATCCACTTTAAAAACTCTCTCGCCCTCTTTAAAAACTCTCACCCACTTTAAAAACTCTCTCATCCACTTTAAAAACTCTCATCCACTTCTAAAAACTCTCTCACCACTTTAAAAATTCTCTCACCCACTTTAAAAATTCTCTCACCCACTTCTTAAAACTCTCACCCACTTTAAAAACTCTCACCCACTTCTAAAAACTCTCTTGCCCACTTTAAAAACTCTCTCACCCATCCATCCATTTTCTTCCACTTATCCAGGGCCAGGTCACGGGGCAGCAGTCTAAGCAGGGACTCTCAGACTTCCCCCACCCCAGACACATCCTCCACCTCCTCCGGTGGGACCCCAAGGCATTCCCAGGCCAGCCGAGATACATAGTCTCTCCAGCGTGTCCTGGGTCTTCCCTGGAGCCTCCTCCCGGTGGGACATACCCAGAACACCTCCCTGGGGCATCCAGGGGGCATCCTGAACAGATGCCCTAGCCACCTCAGCTGGCTCCTCTTAACGTGGAGGAGCAGCAGCTCTACGCCGAGCTCCTCCCGTGTGACCGAGCTCCTCACATTATCTCTAAGGGAGCGCCCAGCCACCCTGCGGAGTAAACCTATTTCAGCTGCTTGTATCCGCAATCTTGTCCTTTTGGTCATTACCCAAAGCTCATGACCATAGGTGAGAGTAGGAACGTAGATTGACCGGTAAATCGAGAGCTTTGCCTTTCAGCTCAGCTCCTTCTTTACCACAACAGACCGATACAGAAAGGACTCACCACCCACCCGGAGAGAGTAAGCCATCTGTCGAGAACCATGGCCTCGGATTTGGAGGAGCTGATTCTCATCCCAGCCGCTTCACACTCAGCTGCAAACCCTCCCAGTGCCTGCTGCAGATCCTGGATCGATGAAGCCATCAGGACA